>OY720463.1:32299714-32312214 GCA_963082715.1 Harpalus rubripes | reverse complement strand
GTTTAAATAAAACAACCAAAGTTAATACAAATATATTAATGTGTATCCATGCTTACGCACAACATGTATATGCAGTGCTGTGTAGACATGTGAGATGTGAAAATTTTCACAAACAAAGTTTTTTTATTATTACTCAAACGATATATAGTGTCGATACCAGTTAATAAAAATGAATGCTTGCAGACACACTCTACGTATACGCTGTGCTCTGTACATATTGTCAGATGTGAACAGATACACAACAAAGTTATTTTATTATAAGTAAAAAATTAAATAGTGTCGATTGACATTTATACTGGATAAAAATACTACTTGGATAAGAATTTCACCATCTAAATATACCGGCAAGTGTTCCATTGGCTTCCGGCATACACTAGTAGTGTCGAGTACACATTTTATGTCATTTATTTCTGGCCTGATGGGTATTATAAGGAGCAAAGACATAAGTAAAAATAAGTGTTAAACAAAATTGAATATATAGCATGTATGATGTATATACTTGAGAGTGCCCACACATAGTACGTAATATATGGCTATGTTTAAATAAAACAACCAAAGTTAATACAAATATATTAATGTGTATTTTAATGCATACGCACAACATGTATATGCAGTGCTGTGTAGACATGTGAGATGTGAAAAGTTTCAAAAACAAAGTTTTTTTATTATTACTCAAACGATTTATAGTGTCGATAGCAGTTAATAAAAATGAATGCTTGCAGACACACTCTACGTATACGCTGTGCTCTGTACATATTGTCAGATGTGAACAGATACACAACAAAGTTATTTTATTATAAGTAAAAAAATAAATAGTGTCGATTGACATTTATACTGGATGAAAATACTACTTGGATAAGAATTTCATCTTCTAAATATACCGGCAAGTGTTCCATTGGCTTCCGACATACACTAGTAGTGTCGAGTACACATTTTAAGTCATTTATTTCTGGCCTGATCGGTATTATAAGGAGCAAAGACATATGTAAAGATAAGTGTTGAACAAAATTCAGTATATAGCATATATGATGTATATACTTGAGAGTGCACACACATAGTACATAATATATGGCTATGTTTAAATAAAACAACCAAAGTTAATACAAATATATTAATGTGTATTTTAATGCATACGCACAACATGTATATGCAGTGCTGTGTAGACATGTGAGATGTGAAAAGTTTCAAAAACAAAGTTTTTTTATTATTACTCAAACGATTTATAGTGTCGATAGCAGTTAATAAAAATGAATGCTTGCAGACACACTCTACGTATACGCTGTGCTCTGTACATATTGTCAGATGTGAACAGATACACAACAAAGTTATTTTATTATAAGTAAAAAAATAAATAGTGTCGATTGACATTTATACTGGATGAAAATACTACTTGGATAAGAATTTCATCTTCTAAATATACCGGCAAGTGTTCCATTGGCTTCCGACATACACTAGTAGTGTCGAGTACACATTTTAAGTCATTTATTTCTGGCCTGATCGGTATTATAAGGAGCAAAGACATATGTAAAGATAAGTGTTGAACAAAATTCAGTATATAGCATATATGATGTATATACTTGAGAGTGCACACACATAGTACATAATATATGGCTATGTTTAAATAAAACAACCAAAGTTAATACAAATATATTAATGTGTATCCATGCATACGCACAACATGTATATGCAGTGCTGTGTAGACATGTGAGATGTGAAAAGTTTCAAAAACAAAGTTTTTTTATTATTACTCAAACGATTTATAGTGTCGATAGCAGTTAATAAAAATGAATGCTTGCAGACACACTCTACGTATACGCTGTGCTCTGTACATATTGTCAGATGTGAACAGATACACAACAAAGTTATTTTATTATAAGTAAAAAAATAAATAGTGTCGATTGACATTTATACTGGATGAAAATACTACTTGGATAAGAATTTCATCTTCTAAATATACCGGCAAGTGTTCCATTGGCTTCCGACATACACTAGTAGTGTCGAGTACACATTTTAAGTCATTTATTTCTGGCCTGATCGGTATTATAAGGAGCAAAGACATATGTAAAGATAAGTGTTGAACAAAATTCAGTATATAGCATATATGATGTATATACTTGAGAGTGCACACACATAGTACATAATATATGGCTATGTTTAAATAAAACAACCAAAGTTAATACAAATATATTAATGTGTATCCATGCATACGCACAACATGTATATGCAGTGCTGTGTAGACATGTGAGATGTGAAAAGTTTCAAAAACAAAGTTTTTTTATTATTACTCAAACGATTTATAGTGTCGATAGCAGTTAATAAAAATGAATGCTTGCAGACACACTCTACGTATACGCTGTGCTCTGTACATATTGTCAGATGTGAACAGATACACAACAAAGTTATTTTATTATAAGTAAAAAAATAAATAGTGTCGATTGACATTTATACTGGATGAAAATACTACTTGGATAAGAATTTCATCTTCTAAATATACCGGCAAGTGTTCCATTGGCTTCCGACATACACTAGTAGTGTCGAGTACACATTTTAAGTCATTTATTTCTGGCCTGATCGGTATTATAAGGAGCAAAGACATATGTAAAGATAAGTGTTGAACAAAATTCAGTATATAGCATATATGATGTATATACTTGAGAGTGCACACACATAGTACATAATATATGGCTATGTTTAAATAAAACAACCAAAGTTAATACAAATATATTAATGTGTATTTTAATGCATACGCACAACATGTATATGCAGTGCTGTGTAGACATGTGAGATGTGAAAAGTTTCAAAAACAAAGTTTTTTTATTATTACTCAAACGATTTATAGTGTCGATAGCAGTTAATAAAAATGAATGCTTGCAGACACACTCTACGTATACGCTGTGCTCTGTACATATTGTCAGATGTGAACAGATACACAACAAAGTTATTTTATTATAAGTAAAAAATTAAATAGTGTCGATTGACATTTATACTGGATAAAAATACTACTTGGATAAGAATTTCACCATCTAAATATACCGGCAAGTGTTCCATTGGCTTCCGGCATACACTAGTAGTGTCGAGTACACATTTTATGTCATTTATTTCTGGCCTGATGGGTATTATAAGGAGCAAAGACATAAGTAAAAATAAGTGTTAAACAAAATTGAATATATAGCATGTATGATGTATATACTTGAGAGTGCCCACACATAGTACGTAATATATGGCTATGTTTAAATAAAACAACCAAAGTTAATACAAATATATTAATGTGTATTTTAATGCATACGCACAACATGTATATGCAGTGCTGTGTAGACATGTGAGATGTGAAAAGTTTCAAAAACAAAGTTTTTTTATTATTACTCAAACGATTTATAGTGTCGATAGCAGTTAATAAAAATGAATGCTTGCAGACACACTCTACGTATACGCTGTGCTCTGTACATATTGTCAGATGTGAACAGATACACAACAAAGTTATTTTATTATAAGTAAAAAAATAAATAGTGTCGATTGACATTTATACTGGATGAAAATACTACTTGGATAAGAATTTCATCTTCTAAATATACCGGCAAGTGTTCCATTGGCTTCCGACATACACTAGTAGTGTCGAGTACACATTTTAAGTCATTTATTTCTGGCCTGATCGGTATTATAAGGAGCAAAGACATATGTAAAGATAAGTGTTGAACAAAATTCAGTATATAGCATATATGATGTATATACTTGAGAGTGCACACACATAGTACATAATATATGGCTATGTTTAAATAAAACAACCAAAGTTAATACAAATATATTAATGTGTATTTTAATGCATACGCACAACATGTATATGCAGTGCTGTGTAGACATGTGAGATGTGAAAAGTTTCAAAAACAAAGTTTTTTTATTATTACTCAAACGATTTATAGTGTCGATAGCAGTTAATAAAAATGAATGCTTGCAGACACACTCTACGTATACGCTGTGCTCTGTACATATTGTCAGATGTGAACAGATACACAACAAAGTTATTTTATTATAAGTAAAAAAATAAATAGTGTCGATTGACATTTATACTGGATGAAAATACTACTTGGATAAGAATTTCATCTTCTAAATATACCGGCAAGTGTTCCATTGGCTTCCGACATACACTAGTAGTGTCGAGTACACATTTTAAGTCATTTATTTCTGGCCTGATCGGTATTATAAGGAGCAAAGACATATGTAAAGATAAGTGTTGAACAAAATTCAGTATATAGCATATATGATGTATATACTTGAGAGTGCACACACATAGTACATAATATATGGCTATGTTTAAATAAAACAACCAAAGTTAATACAAATATATTAATGTGTATCCATGCATACGCACAACATGTATATGCAGTGCTGTGTAGACATGTGAGATGTGAAAAGTTTCAAAAACAAAGTTTTTTTATTATTACTCAAACGATTTATAGTGTCGATAGCAGTTAATAAAAATGAATGCTTGCAGACACACTCTACGTATACGCTGTGCTCTGTACATATTGTCAGATGTGAACAGATACACAACAAAGTTATTTTATTATAAGTAAAAAAATAAATAGTGTCGATTGACATTTATACTGGATGAAAATACTACTTGGATAAGAATTTCATCTTCTAAATATACCGGCAAGTGTTCCATTGGCTTCCGACATACACTAGTAGTGTCGAGTACACATTTTAAGTCATTTATTTCTGGCCTGATCGGTATTATAAGGAGCAAAGACATATGTAAAGATAAGTGTTGAACAAAATTCAGTATATAGCATATATGATGTATATACTTGAGAGTGCACACACATAGTACATAATATATGGCTATGTTTAAATAAAACAACCAAAGTTAATACAAATATATTAATGTGTATCCATGCATACGCACAACATGTATATGCAGTGCTGTGTAGACATGTGAGATGTGAAAAGTTTCAAAAACAAAGTTTTTTTATTATTACTCAAACGATTTATAGTGTCGATAGCAGTTAATAAAAATGAATGCTTGCAGACACACTCTACGTATACGCTGTGCTCTGTACATATTGTCAGATGTGAACAGATACACAACAAAGTTATTTTATTATAAGTAAAAAAATAAATAGTGTCGATTGACATTTATACTGGATGAAAATACTACTTGGATAAGAATTTCATCTTCTAAATATACCGGCAAGTGTTCCATTGGCTTCCGACATACACTAGTAGTGTCGAGTACACATTTTAAGTCATTTATTTCTGGCCTGATCGGTATTATAAGGAGCAAAGACATATGTAAAGATAAGTGTTGAACAAAATTCAGTATATAGCATATATGATGTATATACTTGAGAGTGCACACACATAGTACATAATATATGGCTATGTTTAAATAAAACAACCAAAGTTAATACAAATATATTAATGTGTATTTTAATGCATACGCACAACATGTATATGCAGTGCTGTGTAGACATGTGAGATGTGAAAAGTTTCAAAAACAAAGTTTTTTTATTATTACTCAAACGATTTATAGTGTCGATAGCAGTTAATAAAAATGAATGCTTGCAGACACACTCTACGTATACGCTGTGCTCTGTACATATTGTCAGATGTGAACAGATACACAACAAAGTTATTTTATTATAAGTAAAAAAATAAATAGTGTCGATTGACATTTATACTGGATGAAAATACTACTTGGATAAGAATTTCATCTTCTAAATATACCGGCAAGTGTTCCATTGGCTTCCGACATACACTAGTAGTGTCGAGTACACATTTTAAGTCATTTATTTCTGGCCTGATCGGTATTATAAGGAGCAAAGACATATGTAAAGATAAGTGTTGAACAAAATTCAGTATATAGCATATATGATGTATATACTTGAGAGTGCACACACATAGTACATAATATATGGCTATGTTTAAATAAAACAACCAAAGTTAATACAAATATATTAATGTGTATCCATGCATACGCACAACATGTATATGCAGTGCTGTGTAGACATGTGAGATGTGAAAAGTTTCAAAAACAAAGTTTTTTTATTATTACTCAAACGATTTATAGTGTCGATAGCAGTTAATAAAAATGAATGCTTGCAGACACACTCTACGTATACGCTGTGCTCTGTACATATTGTCAGATGTGAACAGATACACAACAAAGTTATTTTATTATAAGTAAAAAAATAAATAGTGTCGATTGACATTTATACTGGATGAAAATACTACTTGGATAAGAATTTCATCTTCTAAATATACCGGCAAGTGTTCCATTGGCTTCCGACATACACTAGTAGTGTCGAGTACACATTTTAAGTCATTTATTTCTGGCCTGATCGGTATTATAAGGAGCAAAGACATATGTAAAGATAAGTGTTGAACAAAATTCAGTATATAGCATATATGATGTATATACTTGAGAGTGCACACACATAGTACATAATATATGGCTATGTTTAAATAAAACAACCAAAGTTAATACAAATATATTAATGTGTATCCATGCATACGCACAACATGTATATGCAGTGCTGTGTAGACATGTGAGATGTGAAAAGTTTCAAAAACAAAGTTTTTTTATTATTACTCAAACGATTTATAGTGTCGATAGCAGTTAATAAAAATGAATGCTTGCAGACACACTCTACGTATACGCTGTGCTCTGTACATATTGTCAGATGTGAACAGATACACAACAAAGTTATTTTATTATAAGTAAAAAAATAAATAGTGTCGATTGACATTTATACTGGATGAAAATACTACTTGGATAAGAATTTCATCTTCTAAATATACCGGCAAGTGTTCCATTGGCTTCCGACATACACTAGTAGTGTCGAGTACACATTTTAAGTCATTTATTTCTGGCCTGATCGGTATTATAAGGAGCAAAGACATATGTAAAGATAAGTGTTGAACAAAATTCAGTATATAGCATATATGATGTATATACTTGAGAATGCACACACATAGTACATAATATATGGCTATGTTTAAATAAAACAACCAAAGTTAATACAAATATATTAATGTGTATCCATGCATACGCACAACATGTATATGCAGTGCTGTGTAGACATGTGAGATGTGAAAATTTCAAAAACAAAGTTTTTTTATTATTACTCAAACGATTTATAGTGTCGATAGCAGTTAATAAAAATGTATGCTTGCAGACACACTCTACGTATACGCTGTGCTCTGTACATATTGTCAGATGTGAACAGATACACAACAAAGTTATTTTATTATAAGTAAAAAAATAAATAGTGTCGATTGACATTTATACTGGATGAAAATACTACTTGGATAAGAATTTCATCATCTAAATATACCGGCAAGTGTTCCATTGGCTTCCGACATACACTAGTAGTGTCGAGTACACATTTTAAGTCATTTATTTCTGTCCTGATCGGTACTATATAGGAGCAAAGACATGTGTAAAAATAAGTGTTAAACAAAATTCAGTATATAGCATATATGATGTATATACTTGAGAGTGCACACACATAGTACGTAATATATGGCTATGTTTAAATAAAACAACCAAAGTTAATACAAATATATTAATGTGTATCCATGAATAGGCACAACATGTATATGCAGTGCAGTGTAGACATGTGAGATGTGAAAAGTTTCACAAACAAAGTTTTTTTATTGTTACTCAAACGATATATAGTGTCGATAGCAGTTAATAAAAATGAATGCTTGCAGACACACTCTACGTATATGCTGTGCTCTGTACATATTGTCAGATGTGAACAGATACACAACAAAGTTATTTTATTATAAGTAAAAAAATAAATAGTGTCGATTGACATTTATACTGGATGAAAATACTACTTGGATAAGAATTTCATCATCAAAATATACCGGCAAGTGTTCCATTGGCTTCCGACATACACTAGTAGTGTCGAGTACACATTTTAAGTCATTTATTTCTGGCCTGATCGGTACTATATAGGAGCAAAGATATGTGTAAAAATAAGTGTTGAACAAAATTCAGTATATAGCATATATGATGTATATACTTGAGAGTGCACACACATAGTACGTAATATATGGCTATGTTTAAATAAAACAACCAAAGTTAATACAAATATATTAATGTGTATGCTAGCATAGGCACAACATGTATACATGCAGTGCTGTGTAGACATGTGAGAAAGTTTCACAAACAAAGTTTTTTTAATATGACTCAAAAGATATATAGTGTCGATAGACGTTAATAAAAATGAATGCATGCAGACACACTATATGTATATATGCTGTGCTTTGCAGATATATTAAGCATGTATAAATAAAAAAAATGGTACAAGTATTGTGAGATGTGTAAACATATGTATATATGCTGTGCTTTGCAGATATATTAAGCATGTATAAATAAAAAAAATGGTACAAGTATTGTGAGATGTGTAAACATATATACAACAAAGTTATTTTATTTTTAGTCGAAATATATAGTGTCTATATTCGTTTATACTTGCTCAAAATACCACTTACACATTAAGTGTATAATGTATTTTGTAAAGTTATTTTATTATTACTCAAAAAGTGAAAATATAGTGTCAATGAACAATTATACTTGGTAAATAATTTACTTTTTGCTAAATTATAAAAGTATTTTTAATACTAGTCAATAAAAATGGTGTCGATACGCATTTATACTAACTAAAAATACTGCTTGAGTAAGAATTTCACCATCCGACAATACCGGCAATCGATCCATTGGGTACCGACATCTACTAGTAGAAATTAGTACACATTTTGTGTCATTTATTTTTGGCCTGATCGGTTCTATATGGTAGTAGATGGTGTGCGTATGAGCTTCAATAACAAGTTATATACAATGCATCAGGCAACAGGAACCTATTTACTTTGTATTATTCAGTTCTGTTGTTCACTACAAGTTTCACGTATGTTTATTTCGATGTCGATACGAACAGTACACGTGAGGCGCTTTATTACATATGTATAATTTTTACACATATTGTGATAAATCTCTGTATGTACTGGGTACTATGCCATTTACTCTCACTGATTTTTTGGTATAAATATGCTCAGTACATACAATTAAAATTTTTGCTGGCTATATTTATGTCCTGGTGACGAAACCATATGAAAGTGAATATATACAGACAATGCCGAACATTTTCGATGACAAACTACATACCAGGTATCTGCACGAATGCTGGAGGGTTTAAAGCAGACAATATATGTATATATCATATGGTAAAAGGTATATTGGTGGTGCTCTATACCTTTAGGTGTCTACACGAATAGTTGGAGGGTTTAAAGTAGACACTAGATGCACGTTGGCTTATTTTAATGAACAATATAAACTGAGAAATATATATATGGTATTCCTTGCCTTAGCCATAATATTTATTTATTATATTGTTCAAATTTCTGTTATACGACAAAGCAAGGAAGGGTCTATGTAGACGGTAAACTAATATATATGGTGGTAAATGGTGTACGTATAGACTTTTAATAAAAAGTAATATACAATGCATCAGGCAGCAGTCTAGTATTCTATTTACATAGTTTATTAAGAACCTGTTGTTCACCACAAGTCTCACGAATGTTTATTTCAATATATATATATATATATATATATATATATATATATATATATATATATATATATATATATATATATATATATATTTTGATACGAACAATTCGTGGGGCGCTTGAGCACTCGTTGATGCTATGCCATTTACTCTGAATGAATTTTTGGTAAATAGTGAGTGCGCCGTTCTCATATAGCAAGGTATATCTGGGCTCTGTACCTTAAGGTGTCTGCACGAGTGATGGAAAGTGCAGCAGACACCATGTAGAGATGAAACACGGATTTGACGGAGAACACTTACAATTGTTTGTGTTTAGTTTCATTATAATATAAGTTGTGATGCAAAATATATATGTGGGACTGTGTGACCCTTAATAACTATATATTTTCTTCATAGCTTGTCCGAAATGGTGTATGGGCAAGGGTCTATATATACAATAATACACGGAATACATTATTGTGTAGACGGTAAACAGCATATCGGCGAGTGAACGCATTTATGCGTGATGATCAAGTGCGGATATGATTAGTGTAATAGAAATAACTTCCACAGGCAATGCATGTATATTCTATTGCACTTTAAATCAGAAATATTTTAATAACGAGTTATATATTTTTATATACCTTGAGTGAGGCAATATTTTCTATTATGTAGTATAACTATATTTGTGGAAAATATTGGCGTTGCCTACAGCATGTCCGCGGGTGAACGCTTTTATGCGTAAGGCTCTTATGCGGACACCATAACCAATTTGAACGCACGAAAGTTACTATAGCACACCACAGAAGAGGATTTTTAAACCTTTGTATGTGTTTGTGTTTAGTTTCAATTGAAAAATATACAACTCAACTAGCAGCGAAGAGTTTTGAAGTATGTGAAGATGCAAAATATATATTTGGGACTATATGACCCATTATTTATATATATATATATATATATATATATATATATATATATATATATATATATATTTATATAGCAAGGTATATTGGGGCTCTGTACCTTGAGGTGTCTGCACGAGTGATGGAGAGTGCAGCAGACACCATGTAGAGATGAAACACGGATTTGACGGAGAACACTTACAATTGTTTGTGTTTAGTTTCATTATAATATACACAACAACTCAACTCAGCGAAGAGTTTTTAAGTTGTGATGCAAAATATATATGTGGGACTGTGTGACCCTTAATAACTATATATTTTCTTCATAGCTTGTCCGAAATGATGTATGGGCAAGGGTCTATATATACAATAATACACGGAATACATTATTGTGTAGACGGTAAACAGCATATCGGCGAGTGAACGCTTTTATGCGTGATGATCAAGTGCGGATATGATTAGTGTAGTAGAAATAACGTCCACAGGCAATGCACGTATATTCTAATGCACTTTAAATCAGATTAACGAGGTAAATACCTTGTTCGAGGCAATATTTTCTATTATGTAGTATAATTGTATTTGTGGAAAATATTGGCGTTGTCTACAGCATATCCGCGGGTGAACGCTTTTATGCGTAAGGCTCTTATGCGGGTGGTGTAATAGAAATAACGTCCACAGACTATGCACGTATATTCTATTGCACTTGAAATCAGAAAAAATTTAATAACGAGGTATATATTTTTATACCTTGAGTGAGGCAATATTTTCTATTATATATTTGTATAAATATATATGTAAAAATATTGGCGTAGTCTACAGCATGTCCGCGGGTGAACGCTTTTATGCGTAAGGCTCTTATGCGGACACCATTAAAACAAAAATCCTTTTTATTTTTATAATAAAAAGGTATTATACAACAACTCACAATATTCCGAGCAAGAATATGTTTCGTGTTATAAATTTATTTTATACACCAAGAAACATTACGTATCTAATAAATAATACAAGACGCTACTTATCTAGCGAAGAGTTTTGAAGTATGTGATATTATGCAAAATATATATGTGGGACTATGTGACCCTTATATATTTTCTTTTATATATTGTCCGAATTTGTGTATGGACAAGGGTCTATATATATAATATATTTAATATATTAATATGTAGACGGTAAACTTTATGACATATTTTTTAATATGTTTTTCTATAAAAAGAAAATTTATTTTCTTTTTGTGTGAAACTGTTTTTAAATTTATAATATTTATATTATAAAAAATACAGTTCCCTGGTTGATCCTGCCAGTAGTCATATACTTGTCTCAAAGATTAAGCCATGCATGTCTAAGTACAAACTATATTAAAGTGAAACCGCGAAAGGCTCATTAAATCAGTTATGGTTCCTTAGATCGTACCACAATTACTTGGATAACTGTGGTAATTCTAGAGCTAATACATGCAAACAGAGCTCTGACCGGAGACGGAAAGAGTGATTTTATTAGATCAAAACCAATCGGCGTCAGTAGCATTCCGGTATTATTGTTCGTCGCTCAATATATGGTGAATCTGAATAACTTTATGCTGATCGCATGGTCTTGTACCGGCGACGCATCTTTCAAATGTCTGCCTTATCAACTGTCGATGGTAGGATCTGCGCCTACCATGGTTGTAACGGGTAACGGGGAATCAGGGTTCGATTCCGGAGAGGGAGCCTGAGAAACGGCTACCACATCCAAGGAAGGCAGCAGGCGCGCAAATTACCCACTCCCGGCACGGGGAGGTAGTGACGAAAAATAACGATACGGGACTCATCCGAGGCCCCGTAATCGGAATGAGTACACTTTAAATCCTTTAACGAGGACCAATTGGAGGGCAAGTCTGGTGCCAGCAGCCGCAGTAATTCCAGCTCCAATAGCGTATATTAAAGTTGTTGCGGTTAAAAAGCTCGTAGTTGAATTTGTGTTCCGCACTGTCGGTTCACCGCCCGCGGTGCTAACTGGCATGTTTGCGGAACGTCCTGCCGGTGGATGTTCAGTAAGTGATTTCGGT
>OY720463.1:32282214-32294714 GCA_963082715.1 Harpalus rubripes | reverse complement strand
CTTATTATTTAAATTTTCTTTACTAGCAGCTGTTTTAACCGACAAAAAGTCCTAAAACTTTTGGTACATATTGAAAAATGTCCGCTGAATTCAAATTTTCAAACCACAAATTTGTATCTCTTTTACTTTCTAAGTTATTAAAAAAATAATTATTAATTTCTTGCTAATTTTTTTTAGCCGTCTGAAAATTCTAATATTTAGTACACGTATAGCGCCTTGCCTGCTAAATATAAATTTTCAAACCGCATCTCTTTATCTCATTTAGTTTCAGAGTTATTAAAGAAAAACTTTTTCCCAAGCATAAAATAAGCGATCTGCGATGCCAATGGATCACTTACGCATTAAAATCCAATGTCCGGGCTTTCTTGTATACTTATTATTTAAATTTTCTTTACTAGCAGCTGTTTTAACCGACAAAAAGTCCTAAAACTTTTGGTACATATTGAAAATTGTCCGCTGAATTCAAATTTTTAAACCACAAATCTGTATCTCTTTTACTTTCTAAGATATTAAAAAAATAAATATTAATATCTTGCTGAAATTTTTTTCAGCCGGCTAAAATTTTTGAAACTTTTGTTACTTCTAAAACGATGTCTGCTTAATAAATCTATTTAAACAACGCATCTGTATAGCTTTTATTTTACGAGTTATTAAAAATTAAAAACTTAATTCCTTGCTGAAATTTTTTTCAGCCGACTGAAAATTCTGAAACTTTGCACACATATAAAACAATACGTGCTGAATAGAAATTTTCAAACCGCAAGTCTCTATCTCTTTTAGTTTAAAAGTTATTTAAGAAAAACCATCAAAAAAATTACAAAAATTACCTGTGCGTGATAGTGTGTGTCTAACCCAGCACCGCTCGGACGACGGGATGTGGTCCAATAGCTCCCGGCATGTGAAAATCGAAATAATCACACCCCATTTGATAATTTTTTCTACCCTGATAGATATTATACGAGAAAATGTAAATTTTTTGGATTTCACATATATTACATATATTTGGTGTCGATGATCAATTTATACTAACCCAAAATACTACCCAAGTAAGAATTTCATCATATGAAAATACCGGCAAGTGTTCCGTTAGGTTCCCGTATACACTAGTAGTATCGAGCACACATTTTAACTCATTTATTTCTGGCCTGATCGGTACTATATAGGAGCAAAGACATGTGTAAAAATAAGTGTTGAACAAAATTCAATATATAACATATATGATGTATATACTTGAGAGTGCACACACATAGTACGTAATATATGGCTATGTTTAAATAAAACAACCAAAGTTAATACAAATATATTAATGTGTATCCATGCTTACGCACAACATGTATATGCAGTGCTGTGTAGACATGTGAGATGTGAAAATTTTCACAAACAAAGTTTTTTTATTATTACTCAAACGATATATAGTGTCGATACCAGTTAATAAAAATGAATGCTTGCAGACACACTCTACGTATACGCTGTGCTCTGTACATATTGTCAGATGTGAACAGATACACAACAAAGTTATTTTATTATAAGTAAAAAATTAAATAGTGTCGATTGACATTTATACTGGATAAAAATACTACTTGGATAAGAATTTCACCATCTAAATATACCGGCAAGTGTTCCATTGGCTTCCGGCATACACTAGTAGTGTCGAGTACACATTTTATGTCATTTATTTCTGGCCTGATGGGTATTATAAGGAGCAAAGACATAAGTAAAAATAAGTGTTAAACAAAATTGAATATATAGCATGTATGATGTATATACTTGAGAGTGCCCACACATAGTACGTAATATATGGCTATGTTTAAATAAAACAACCAAAGTTAATACAAATATATTAATGTGTATTTTAATGCATACGCACAACATGTATATGCAGTGCTGTGTAGACATGTGAGATGTGAAAAGTTTCAAAAACAAAGTTTTTTTATTATTACTCAAACGATTTATAGTGTCGATAGCAGTTAATAAAAATGAATGCTTGCAGACACACTCTACGTATACGCTGTGCTCTGTACATATTGTCAGATGTGAACAGATACACAACAAAGTTATTTTATTATAAGTAAAAAAATAAATAGTGTCGATTGACATTTATACTGGATGAAAATACTACTTGGATAAGAATTTCATCTTCTAAATATACCGGCAAGTGTTCCATTGGCTTCCGACATACACTAGTAGTGTCGAGTACACATTTTAAGTCATTTATTTCTGGCCTGATCGGTATTATAAGGAGCAAAGACATATGTAAAGATAAGTGTTGAACAAAATTCAGTATATAGCATATATGATGTATATACTTGAGAGTGCACACACATAGTACATAATATATGGCTATGTTTAAATAAAACAACCAAAGTTAATACAAATATATTAATGTGTATTTTAATGCATACGCACAACATGTATATGCAGTGCTGTGTAGACATGTGAGATGTGAAAAGTTTCAAAAACAAAGTTTTTTTATTATTACTCAAACGATTTATAGTGTCGATAGCAGTTAATAAAAATGAATGCTTGCAGACACACTCTACGTATACGCTGTGCTCTGTACATATTGTCAGATGTGAACAGATACACAACAAAGTTATTTTATTATAAGTAAAAAAATAAATAGTGTCGATTGACATTTATACTGGATGAAAATACTACTTGGATAAGAATTTCATCTTCTAAATATACCGGCAAGTGTTCCATTGGCTTCCGACATACACTAGTAGTGTCGAGTACACATTTTAAGTCATTTATTTCTGGCCTGATCGGTATTATAAGGAGCAAAGACATATGTAAAGATAAGTGTTGAACAAAATTCAGTATATAGCATATATGATGTATATACTTGAGAGTGCACACACATAGTACATAATATATGGCTATGTTTAAATAAAACAACCAAAGTTAATACAAATATATTAATGTGTATCCATGCATACGCACAACATGTATATGCAGTGCTGTGTAGACATGTGAGATGTGAAAAGTTTCAAAAACAAAGTTTTTTATTATTACTCAAACGATTTATAGTGTCGATAGCAGTTAATAAAAATGAATGCTTGCAGACACACTCTACGTATACGCTGTGCTCTGTACATATTGTCAGATGTGAACAGATACACAACAAAGTTATTTTATTATAAGTAAAAAAATAAATAGTGTCGATTGACATTTATACTGGATGAAAATACTACTTGGATAAGAATTTCATCTTCTAAATATACCGGCAAGTGTTCCATTGGCTTCCGACATACACTAGTAGTGTCGAGTACACATTTTAAGTCATTTATTTCTGGCCTGATCGGTATTATAAGGAGCAAAGACATATGTAAAGATAAGTGTTGAACAAAATTCAGTATATAGCATATATGATGTATATACTTGAGAGTGCACACACATAGTACATAATATATGGCTATTATTAAATAAAACAACCAAAGTTAATACAAATATATTAATGTGTATCCATGCATACGCACAACATGTATATGCAGTGCTGTGTAGACATGTGAGATGTGAAAAGTTTCAAAAACAAAGTTTTTTTATTATTACTCAAACGATTTATAGTGTCGATAGCAGTTAATAAAAATGAATGCTTGCAGACACACTCTACGTATACGCTGTGCTCTGTACATATTGTCAGATGTGAACAGATACACAACAAAGTTATTTTATTATAAGTAAAAAAATAAATAGTGTCGATTGACATTTATACTGGATGAAAATACTACTTGGATAAGAATTTCATCTTCTAAATATACCGGCAAGTGTTCCATTGGCTTCCGACATACACTAGTAGTGTCGAGTACACATTTTAAGTCATTTATTTCTGGCCTGATCGGTATTATAAGGAGCAAAGACATATGTAAAGATAAGTGTTGAACAAAATTCAGTATATAGCATATATGATGTATATACTTGAGAATGCACACACATAGTACATAATATATGGCTATGTTTAAATAAAACAACCAAAGTTAATACAAATATATTAATGTGTATCCATGCATACGCACAACATGTATATGCAGTGCTGTGTAGACATGTGAGATGTGAAAATTTCAAAAACAAAGTTTTTTTATTATTACTCAAACGATTTATAGTGTCGATAGCAGTTAATAAAAATGTATGCTTGCAGACACACTCTACGTATACGCTGTGCTCTGTACATATTGTCAGATGTGAACAGATACACAACAAAGTTATT
Organism: Harpalus rubripes; assembly: GCA_963082715.1. Classification (NCBI taxonomy): domain Eukaryota; kingdom Metazoa; phylum Arthropoda; class Insecta; order Coleoptera; family Carabidae; genus Harpalus; species Harpalus rubripes. The sequence continues at coordinate 32,290,507 of OY720463.1, read as the reverse complement.
TTATTATAAGTAAAAAAATAAATAGTGTCGATTGACATTTATACTGGATGAAAATACTACTTGGATAAGAATTTCATCATCTAAATATACCGGCAAGTGTTCCATTGGCTTCCGACATACACTAGTAGTGTCGAGTACACATTTTAAGTCATTTATTTCTGTCCTGATCGGTACTATATAGGAGCAAAGACATGTGTAAAAATAAGTGTTAAACAAAATTCAGTATATAGCATATATGATGTATATACTTGAGAGTGCACACACATAGTACGTAATATATGGCTATGTTTAAATAAAACAACCAAAGTTAATACAAATATATTAATGTGTATCCATGAATAGGCACAACATGTATATGCAGTGCAGTGTAGACATGTGAGATGTGAAAAGTTTCACAAACAAAGTTTTTTTATTGTTACTCAAACGATATATAGTGTCGATAGCAGTTAATAAAAATGAATGCTTGCAGACACACTCTACGTATATGCTGTGCTCTGTACATATTGTCAGATGTGAACAGATACACAACAAAGTTATTTTATTATAAGTAAAAAAATAAATAGTGTCGATTGACATTTATACTGGATGAAAATACTACTTGGATAAGAATTTCATCATCAAAATATACCGGCAAGTGTTCCATTGGCTTCCGACATACACTAGTAGTGTCGAGTACACATTTTAAGTCATTTATTTCTGGCCTGATCGGTACTATATAGGAGCAAAGATATGTGTAAAAATAAGTGTTGAACAAAATTCAGTATATAGCATATATGATGTATATACTTGAGAGTGCACACACATAGTACGTAATATATGGCTATGTTTAAATAAAACAACCAAAGTTAATACAAATATATTAATGTGTATGCTAGCATAGGCACAACATGTATACATGCAGTGCTGTGTAGACATGTGAGAAAGTTTCACAAACAAAGTTTTTTTAATATGACTCAAAAGATATATAGTGTCGATAGACGTTAATAAAAATGAATGCATGCAGACACACTATATGTATATATGCTGTGCTTTGCAGATATATTAAGCATGTATAAATAAAAAAAATGGTACAAGTATTGTGAGATGTGTAAACATATATACAACAAAGTTATTTTATTTTTAGTCGAAATATATAGTGTCTATATTCGTTTATACTTGCTCAAAATACCACTTACACATTAAGTGTATAATGTATTTTGTAAAGTTATTTTATTATTACTCAAAAAGTGAAAATATAGTGTCAATGAACAATTATACTTGGTAAATAATTTACTTTTTGCTAAATTATAAAAGTATTTTTAATACTAGTCAATAAAAATGGTGTCGATACGCATTTATACTAACTAAAAATACTGCTTGAGTAAGAATTTCACCATCCGACAATACCGGCAATCGATCCATTGGGTACCGACATCTACTAGTAGAAATTAGTACACATTTTGTGTCATTTATTTTTGGCCTGATCGGTTCTATATGGTAGTAGATGGTGTGCGTATGAGCTTCAATAACAAGTTATATACAATGCATCAGGCAACAGGAACCTATTTACTTTGTATTATTCAGTTCTGTTGTTCACTACAAGTTTCACGTATGTTTATTTCGATGTCGATACGAACAGTACACGTGAGGCGCCTTATTACATATGTATAATTTTTACACATATTGTGATAAATCTCTGTATGTACTGGGTACTATGCCATTTACTCTCACTGATTTTTTGGTATAAATATGCTCAGTACATACAATTAAAATTTTTGCTGGCTATATTTATGTCCTGGTGACGAAACCATATGAAAGTGAATATATACAGACAATGCCGAACATTTTCGATGACAAACTACATACCAGGTATCTGCACGAATGCTGGAGGGTTTAAAGCAGACAATATATGTATATATCATATGGTAAAAGGTATATTGGTGGTGCTCTATACCTTTAGGTGTCTACACGAATAGTTGGAGGGTTTAAAGTAGACACTAGATGCACGTTGGCTTATTTTAATGAACAATATAAACTGAGAAATATATATATGGTATTCCTTGCCTTAGCCATAATATTTATTTATTATATTGTTCAAATTTCTGTTATACGACAAAGCAAGGAAGGGTCTATGTAGACGGTAAACTAATATATATGGTGGTAAATGGTGTACGTATAGACTTTTAATAAAAAGTAATATACAATGCATCAGGCAGCAGTCTAGTATTCTATTTACATAGTTTATTAAGAACCTGTTGTTCACCACAAGTCTCACGAATGTTTATTTCAATATATATATATATATATATATATATATATATATATATATATATATATATATATATATATATATATATTTTGATACGAACAATTCGTGGGGCGCTTGAGCACTCGTTGATGCTATGCCATTTACTCTGAATGAATTTTTGGTAAATAGTGAGTGCGCCGTTCTCATATAGCAAGGTATATCTGGGCTCTGTACCTTAAGGTGTCTGCACGAGTGATGGAAAGTGCAGCAGACACCATGTAGAGATGAAACACGGATTTGACGGAGAACACTTACAATTGTTTGTGTTTAGTTTCATTATAATATAAGTTGTGATGCAAAATATATATGTGGGACTGTGTGACCCTTAATAACTATATATTTTCTTCATAGCTTGTCCGAAATGGTGTATGGGCAAGGGTCTATATATACAATAATACACGGAATACATTATTGTGTAGACGGTAAACAGCATATCGGCGAGTGAACGCATTTATGCGTGATGATCAAGTGCGGATATGATTAGTGTAATAGAAATAACTTCCACAGGCAATGCATGTATATTCTATTGCACTTTAAATCAGAAATATTTTAATAACGAGTTATATATTTTTATATACCTTGAGTGAGGCAATATTTTCTATTATGTAGTATAACTATATTTGTGGAAAATATTGGCGTTGCCTACAGCATGTCCGCGGGTGAACGCTTTTATGCGTAAGGCTCTTATGCGGACACCATAACCAATTTGAACGCACGAAAGTTACTATAGCACACCACAGAAGAGGATTTTTAAACCTTTGTATGTGTTTGTGTTTAGTTTCAATTGAAAAATATACAACTCAACTAGCAGCGAAGAGTTTTGAAGTATGTGAAGATGCAAAATATATATTTGGGACTATATGACCCATTATTTATATATATATATATATATATATATATATATATATATATATATATTTATATAGCAAGGTATATTGGGGCTCTGTACCTTGAGGTGTCTGCACGAGTGATGGAGAGTGCAGCAGACACCATGTAGAGATGAAACACGGATTTGACGGAGAACACTTACAATTGTTTGTGTTTAGTTTCATTATAATATACACAACAACTCAACTCAGCGAAGAGTTTTTAAGTTGTGATGCAAAATATATATGTGGGACTGTGTGACCCTTAATAACTATATATTTTCTTCATAGCTTGTCCGAAATGATGTATGGGCAAGGGTCTATATATACAATAATACACGGAATACATTATTGTGTAGACGGTAAACAGCATATCGGCGAGTGAACGCTTTTATGCGTGATGATCAAGTGCGGATATGATTAGTGTAGTAGAAATAACGTCCACAGGCAATGCACGTATATTCTAATGCACTTTAAATCAGATTAACGAGGTAAATACCTTGTTCGAGGCAATATTTTCTATTATGTAGTATAATTGTATTTGTGGAAAATATTGGCGTTGTCTACAGCATATCCGCGGGTGAACGCTTTTATGCGTAAGGCTCTTATGCGGGTGGTGTAATAGAAATAACGTCCACAGACTATGCACGTATATTCTATTGCACTTGAAATCAGAAAAAATTTAATAACGAGGTATATATTTTTATACCTTGAGTGAGGCAATATTTTCTATTATATATTTGTATAAATATATATGTAAAAATATTGGCGTAGTCTACAGCATGTCCGCGGGTGAACGCTTTTATGCGTAAGGCTCTTATGCGGACACCATTAAAACAAAAATCCTTTTTATTTTTATAATAAAAAGGTATTATACAACAACTCACAATATTCCGAGCAAGAATATGTTTCGTGTTATAAATTTATTTTATACACCAAGAAACATTACGTATCTAATAAATAATACAAGACGCTACTTATCTAGCGAAGAGTTTTGAAGTATGTGATATTATGCAAAATATATATGTGGGACTATGTGACCCTTATATATTTTCTTTTATATATTGTCCGAATTTGTGTATGGACAAGGGTCTATATATATAATATATTTAATATATTAATATGTAGACGGTAAACTTTATGACATATTTTTTAATATGTTTTTCTATAAAAAGAAAATTTATTTTCTTTTTGTGTGAAACTGTTTTTAAATTTATAATATTTATATTATAAAAAATACAGTTCCCTGGTTGATCCTGCCAGTAGTCATATGCTTGTCTCAAAGATTAAGCCATGCATGTCTAAGTACAAACTATATTAAAGTGAAACCGCGAAAGGCTCATTAAATCAGTTATGGTTCCTTAGATCGTACCACAATTACTTGGATAACTGTGGTAATTCTAGAGCTAATACATGCAAACAGAGCTCTGACCGGAGACGGAAAGAGTGATTTTATTAGATCAAAACCAATCGGCGTCAGTAGCATTCCGGTATTATTGTTCGTCGCTCAATATATGGTGAATCTGAATAACTTTATGCTGATCGCATGGTCTTGTACCGGCGACGCATCTTTCAAATGTCTGCCTTATCAACTGTCGATGGTAGGATCTGCGCCTACCATGGTTGTAACGGGTAACGGGGAATCAGGGTTCGATTCCGGAGAGGGAGCCTGAGAAACGGCTACCACATCCAAGGAAGGCAGCAGGCGCGCAAATTACCCACTCCCGGCACGGGGAGGTAGTGACGAAAAATAACGATACGGGACTCATCCGAGGCCCCGTAATCGGAATGAGTACACTTTAAATCCTTTAACGAGGACCAATTGGAGGGCAAGTCTGGTGCCAGCAGCCGCAGTAATTCCAGCTCCAATAGCGTATATTAAAGTTGTTGCGGTTAAAAAGCTCGTAGTTGAATTTGTGTTCCGCACTGTCGGTTCACCGCCCGCGGTGCTAACTGGCATGTTTGCGGAACGTCCTGCCGGTGGATGTTCAGTAAGTGATTTCGGTCATTTACACATCCGACTTATAAATCCTGTCGCGGTGCTCTTAACTGAGTGTCGAGGCGGGCCGGCACGTTTACTTTGAACAAATTAGAGTGCTCAAAGCAGGCTAACTAATGCCTGACTAATTAGTGCATGGAATAATGAAACAGGACCTTGGTTCTATTTTGTTGGTTTTCGGAACCCCAAGGTAATGATTAATAGGGACAGATGGGGGCATTCGTATTGCGACGTTAGAGGTGAAATTCTTGGATCGTCGCAAGACGGACTAAAGCGAAAGCATTTGCCAAAGATGTTTTCATTAATCAAGAACGAAAGTCAGAGGTTCGAAGGCGATCAGATACCGCCCTAGTTCTGACCATAAACGATGCCAGCTAGCGATCCGCCAAAGTTCCTCCGATGACTTGGCGGGCAGCTTTCGGGAAACCAAAGCTTTTGGGTTCCGGGGGAAGTATGGTTGCAAAGCTGAAACTTAAAGGAATTGACGGAAGGGCACCACCAGGAGTGGAGCCTGCGGCTTAATTTGACTCAACACGGGAAACCTCACCAGGCCCAGACACTGGAAGGATTGACAGATTGAGAGCTCTTTCTTGATTCAGTGGGTGGTGGTGCATGGCCGTTCTTAGTTGGTGGAGCGATTTGTCTGGTTAATTCCGATAACGAACGAGACTCTAGCCTACTAAATAGACGTTACACTTTCCAGTATCTCGAAGGCTCACATCTCTCGTTTCTTTACTGCACATCGCCTGCACTCCGGTGTATGGTTGTTGTGTGGTGGGCGGGAGTTTGTGGTTTTTACTACTGGCGTACATATAAATCTTCTTAGAGGGACAGGCGGCTTCTAGCCGCACGAGATTGAGCAATAACAGGTCTGTGATGCCCTTAGATGTTCTGGGCCGCACGCGCGCTACACTGAAGGAATCAGCGTGTCTTTCCTGGCCGAAAGGTCCGGGTAACCCGCTGAACCTCCTTCGTGCTAGGGATTGGGGCTTGCAATTATTCCCCATGAACGAGGAATTCCCAGTAAGCGCGAGTCATAAGCTCGCGTTGATCACGTCCCTGACCTTTGTACACATCGCCCGTCGCTACTACCGATTGAATGATTTAGTGAGGTCTTCGGACTGGTACGCGGTGATGTTTCGACATTACCGATGTCGCTGGGAAGATGACCAAACTTGATTATTTAGAGGAAGTAAAAGTCGTAACAAGGTTTCCGTAGGTGAACCTGCGGAAGGATCATTAACGTTTATATTATATATATATAAATATAGATGTAGATCTGCCAAGTCTTTGTTACATAGACTATAAAAAATGTATAATATATTAATATATGTGTGTACATCGTGCTTGTTGTTCTGTTATATATATTATGAACATACATATGTGTGCGATGTACAAACACTAAAATATATCCCTATATTAATATTGGTATTATTTTGTATTATTTACAATATTAATATTATATTGCTTAGTACATAAGGAAAAGCATGTTTGGATATATATAAATATTCGCAAATATATTGTTTGGGTTCCTACGTAACACTTCTATGTTGTATAAAAAGTATATATATAAACATACGATACACCACACAAGATTTATTGGTATTAATTTACTTTTATTAATGTTATTTTTAATAGAAGTGAAAGTTGGTATTCTTGTGTTGTATGTTACATATATTTTATGCACAAGATTTGGTATTTAACTAACTTTTATTTTTAATATAAAAGTCGGAGTTGGTATTCTTGTGTGTAAAATGTGTGTGTGGTTGAATATTAGTTTTCATGAAAATGATATAATTCTACTAACCACACATACACACACCCAATATATTCTTTCTAAACACAACACCAATGTATCATTTTGTTTTTGAATACAGTTTGGTATATTATACGTATATACTGCGCACAAGATTTGTTATTTAACTAACTTTTATTTTTAATATAAAAGTCGGAGTTGGTATTCTTGTGTGTAATATGTGTGTCTGGTTATATATTAGTATTCATGAAAATATATATGTTTATATAAAGTAATGTATGTAATTCTAATTATCACACACACCCAATGTATATACGTACATATATTTTATGCACAAGATTTGTTATTTAACTAACTTTTATTTTTAATATAAAAGTCGGAGTTGGTATTCTTGTGTGTAATATGTGTGTGTGTGGTTGTATATTAGTATTCATAAAGATGACACACACACCCAATGTATTCTTGAATATAGTTTGGTGGTATACGATACGTAATTATAATGTGTTGTGTACAACATAGAATATTAAGTTACGGAAGGGTAACGGGTGTATATGTTTGATATTATGCGAAAGCTTTATCTTACAATTACCTCGTTATTCGCGGGTCGTAAAGGATATCTGTCGCCCAAACCAATATGCGTTATAATGTGAACAGACAAAATATTATTATTTATTATATGTATGTATTATAATATATATTTTGTTTTATGGTGGTTCGCAGACAAATCTATGCAAATTAGAATACGAATGATATATTGTTATACTGAAGCAGTGCTCGTTTCTGAGAACGATGAAAAAATTATGATAAGTACCGACTGTGTGTCACCACTATATCATAATCCACATACTGTGTGTGTGTTGGCGTTGTTCGTGTTTAAGTGCGGCACCATTAGGTTAACATATTGATTTTGTATTCGCATAGTGGTATGAATAAAACATTTATTGTATACCAAAAATATCACGTATGTAACTTAATTAATATTGTTGGTATTATTTATTAAAACTTGTCAGTATTATATATGGGTATATTATGTTTTTATTATTTTAATTTCGACAATGTTTTAATAAAAATTTGAAGTTCCACATATCGTGAATTATTATTTTTGCGTATATTTTTTATAGATCACCCTGAACAGTGGATCACTTGGTTCGCAGATCGATGGAGAACGCAGCTAATTGCGCGTCAACTTGTGAACTGCAGGACACATGAACATTGATATTTCGAACGCACATTGCGGTCTTGGGATACTATTTCCAGACCACACCTGACTGAGGGTCGTGTTCTATATTTGAACAAGACTGATTGTGTTTGCTCACAATCGATTTTGGAGTTATCAGTTCTTTCATTTTAAGAATTGTACTCTTAAATATGTTACAAGTGTTATT
>OY720463.1:32272214-32279714 GCA_963082715.1 Harpalus rubripes | reverse complement strand
CCAGCGAGGCCCTGGAGGACTGATGTGGAGAAGGGTTTCGTGTGAACAGCCGTTGCACACGAGTCAGTCGATCCTAAGCCCTAGGTGAAAACCAATGTTGATGTGGTGTGTTTTATTTTTATATTATATAAAATAATATTTGTGGCAATTAATTGTTTATACAATTATATTATTATTTGTATTATTATTATAATAATTGTATAAGAAATGTTGGTATTATTATTATGTGTATGTATGTATTATTTTGTATACACCCATCGGGCGAAAGGGAATCTGGTTCCTATTCCAGAACCCGGCAGCGGAACCGTTTAAAATGTCGGACCCTCGTAAGAGGTTTCGTCGGGGTAACCCAAAGTGACCTGGAGACGCCGTCGGGAGATCCGGGGAGAGTTTTCTTTTCTGTATAAGCGTTCGAGTTCCCTGGAATCCTCTAGCAGGGAGATAGGGTTTGGAACGCGAAGAGCACAGCAGTTGCGGCTGTGTCCGGATCGTCCCCTCGGACCTTGAAAATCCAGGAGAGGGTCACGTGGAGGTGTCGCGCCGGCTCGTACTCATATTCGCAGCAGGTCTCCAAGGTGAAGAGCCTCTAGTCGATAGAATAATGTAGGTAAGCGAAGTCGGCAAATTGGATCCGTAACTTCGGGATAAGGATTGGCTCTGAGGATCGGGACGTGTCGGGCTTGGTTGCGAAGTGGGTTTCGGTTAACGTGCCGGGCCTGGGCGAGGTGATTTGTTGTATCATCGTGGTGTGTCGTTAAACACATGCCATGTGGTGTAGTATTGATCAGAGTTCGGTCCCGTGCCTTGACTGGAACTTCCTTGCTGCAAGGCCTCGCGAGTACGATGGTATGCTTGCATATCAGCCGTTCGGAGTGTCTTTTTCGGCCGTCATTTAACAGAACTGGCACGGACCAGGGGAATCCGACTCAGGCTCCTTATACTAATTAAAACAAAGCTAGCCTTTCCCGACATCCTACCGGAGAGCAAAATGCTTTAAATAAAAGTTGTCTCAAATCAAAAGTATAATAATTTTTGTTTTATAAAATTTCCCCAAAAAGCCACCCCTAATTTTTTTTATTTTTTTTTACTAATTTTTTATAAAATAAATAAAAAAAAATTACTCATAAATCACTTCTTTTATGTACCATTTACAAAAAAAATTAAAAGGGGGGTGATTAGGGGGGAGGTTTTGAGATATTACAAAAAAAAATTACTAATGTTTGATTCACATTTTTTCAGGAAAAGTTAGAAATTTCAAACTTCCTGTGTATATAGTACATACAAAGTTATACGGAGCCGGGGTAAAATGAACTTGGAAAAAAAGGGGGGGGGAGAGAGAAAATTTTTTTTTGCTTTTCCTTTGAAAAAAAAACAATTTTAATAATATAGCGTTAATGTACTTACACACGTTGTTTTCACTGCGCTAATAACTTATTTTGGGAGGACTAATTTTTTTTCCTATATACATTAAAACAAAGCAAGCACTTTTCGACACATCATTGGAGAGCAAAATGCTTCAAATAAAACTTACTCGAAATGACGAGTATATTAATTTGTGTTTAATGAAATTTCCCCAAAAACTCCCCCCTAATTTATTTTATTTTTTTTTACTCATTTTTGATAGAATAAATATAATTTTTTTTACACATAAATTACTTTCTCTATGTACCATTCACAAAAAAAAATTAAGAAGGGGGAGATTGGGGGCAGGTTTTGAGATATTACAAAAAAAATACTAATGTTTGATTCACATTTTTTCAGGAAAAGTTAGTAATTTCAAACTTCCTGTGTATATAGTACATACAAAGTTATATGGAGCCGGGGTAAAATGAGCTTCGAGAAAAAATGGGGGGGGGGGAGAGAAATTTATTTATTTATTATTTTAATATTATAGCGTTAATATACTTACACACGTTGTTTTCACTGTACTAATAACTTATTTTGGGAGGACTAATTTTTTTCCCTATATATTAAAAAACGCATACCTTTTTCTGTACACCATTGGAGAGTAAAATGCTTTAAATAAAAGTTGTCCCAAATAATGAGTATAATAATTTTTGTTTTATAAACTTTCCCCAAAAAAACACCTTTCATTAGATATTACAAAAAATGGTTTTGTGCGACTTAATTTTTTCCACGAAAGGATACAAATTCAAAACTTCCTGTGTATATAGTACATACAAAGTTATATGGAGCCGGGGTAAAATGAGCTTCGAGAAAAAATGGGGGGGGGGAGAGAAATTTATTTATTTATTATTTTAATATTATAGCGTTAATATACTTACACACGTTGTTTTCACTGTACTAATAACTTATTTTGGGAGGACTAATTTTTTTCCCTATATATTAAAAAACGCATACCTTTTTCTGTACACCATTGGAGAGTAAAATGCTTTAAATAAAAGTTGTCCCAAATAATGAGTATAATAATTTTTGTTTTATAAACTTTCCCCAAAAAAACACCTTTCATTAGATATTACAAAAAATGGTTTTGTGCGACTTAATTTTTTCCACGAAAGGATACAAATTCAAAACTTCCTATGTATATAGTAAATACAAAGTTATATTGCATCGCAGTAATTTAGCCTCCTAAAAAAATGGGGAGGGGAGGAAATTTGTTTGCCTTTTTTTTGAAAAAAAAAAGTTTCATATTATACTTATGTACTTAAACACATTTCTTTCACTGCAATAATATCTAATTTGGGAGGGAAATGAATATTTTTTCTACATATATTAAAACAAAACATATCTATCGCCGCACATCATTGGAGAGCTTCAAATAAAAGTTGTTCCAAATAACGAGTGCATAAATTTATGCTTAATTTCCTTTTTCCAAAATGTCATCCTCAATTCCCTCATTTTTGCTCACTATTTCATAATAAAATTCAATTTTTTGTAAAGAAAAATGATTAATTTATTTCTACCGTTAACAAGAAAAATTTGAAGGGGATGTTTAGGGGGTAGGTTGGAGATAATACAAAAAATATTTGTTTTCTGAGTACCACAAAATTTTTAGGAAAAGATTTCAAAACTATGTGTATAGTACATCCAAAGTTATAAATTAGTATTGGAGATATCGAGTAAACAAAATTAAAATTTTTGGCTGTGTGAGAATCAGATTGTATAGGAAAAAAATTAATATCCAAACTTTATGTGTGTATAAGTGCATATAAAGAAGTTATATTGCTCCGGGGGTATTTTCACTTAAAAAAAACAAAGGGGGAGAAATTTTTGTTTCAGTACATATTTTTATGACGACCTTTACAAAATTATATACATTTACGCTATATTAATAACTAATTTGGGAGGGACAAGTACAACAATTATATTTTTAACGGCAGACATGTTATCATAAATACAAAGATATGTGTAGAGTATGTCATCTGAAATAAGTGTTTATGTGAAAGTTAATCATAGTTAAATGCTATTAACAAATGAATCTACATTTTTTTTACATTTCTATTACTGACATACATCAGTATCTACTTATGTCAACATATAACAATTTCACATTCTATTAATATTAGCGCAATTTATATCACTGGCTACGTACAGCGAAATATAGTCGTTTAGTATTCTGTGCATATTACTGTTACCTACAACACTGTCCACATACGGCGATACATCGCCGCTTCACTAGTGTCTAATTAAAACAAAGCATTGCGATGGCCCCAACGGGTGTTGACGCAATGTGATTTCTGCCCAGTGCTCTGAATGCCAACGTGAAGAAATTCAAGCAAGCGCGGGTCAACGGCGGGAGTAACTATGACTCTCTTAACTTTGCGCAGTGGCGATATCGTAACCAATGGGTGGTTACGTGCAAGATATTGACGTATGCTTTTTCATTTGTTGTATTGCTTTCATACAATCATTTGAAATTAAGATCTAAGCATCAAAATTTTTTTAAAATAAAACAAACTTAGTCGAAAGCAGGGGTATTGGGCCAACTTTGTTGGTTATCAGGAAAAACATACGCCGAACTACGCACCTCTGCTGTACGGGCGAACCACCTCCCCGAGGTCCATTCGTCCACGAACAAAGGCATACTAGGTACCTTATTGCACGGGGCCGCTATAAAGTTATAAGTTCCTTTGACGGCTAAGCACCACCGTACAGCTCGACCGGATTTGCGAGTTTAGAAGCATAGCTAAACGAGCTCTTCCGTCTGCGAGGCATTATTGTTAGTTCGTCGTTGTGTGTTAGACGTTCGCTTTTATATTTTTGCGCGGCCATCTTGGCTACGAGACGCCACCTCAGTTGCGAAGTAACTTGTGGAGCCAGATACAGAAATCAAAGTTTATCTAAAAGGCGGAGAGAATAACCTCTTGCCACTGGCTCCACCACTGTGGTTGAGACATTGTTCTTCTCTTGGGCATACCATCTGCCCCGTTACACCACACAGAACACAGTGGAGTCTGACAGGGACTCTAGCATTCTCACTGTCGATATCACGCAATGGGCGTCACATGTGATCAGTGCGATGCCGTGCTTATTAATAAAGCCGGCTTAACCAAACATCTGAAACGGAATTGTCGGGGTAGAGACTATCTTCCGAAATGTTCCGACTGTCAGGTTGAGTACCCTTCTGTACAAAGCCTCGGTCAACATCGGAGACAGGCACACCCATCCTCTTATAACGCCGAAATGGAGGCGGAGGCTAGTCGGCCAAGACCAAAGCGGGCCTGGTCGGTCATCGAGCTAACCAAGTTAGCTCAACTTGAGCTAGGTTATGCCGGTGACAACATTAACGCATATCTGGCCTCCCAACTGAAGAGAACGGTCGAGTCGGTGAGGGGTCAACGTAGGAACGAGAGATTTAAGAACATACGTTCCATAGAGGAACAGAAACTTGACCGGGTGGAAGAGGCAACTGAAGAAACCTCCCATTGCAGTAGCAGCGATGAGGAGGGCTTCGAAACTCCCCCATCTAGCCCGGAGAGTAACCGCGCTGTCCGGCCACGAAAAGGCAAACGTGTCATTGAAGAGACCAGCTCAATGTCCGACTCGAGTGATGGTAGTGAATACATCCCTACCTCATTCGGTAAGTCACCGGACATTGAGAGTTCATGGGACGGTGAGTCAGAGGAGAAAAATCATCAAGAATCTCTGACTACACCCATGAACGACGTTGAAGATCCACGACAAGTACAAGATCCCGTCAGGGAGTATCTTGTGTTACTTTGTAACTCTGAGTCTTACATGGGATATGTAGAAAGGATTCATAGAATACTTGATGATCCAGTACCCTCTACACTGTCTCATGTTCTCAGTACGCTGGTCTCAAAGCCTGGGGGAAATACAGGGGCCGTCCACCCGTCAAGAACTAAAGGTAAAAGTACAGTTGCAAGTAGTTCCTACTCTGGCACCAAGCCGGCGAAAGCCGCTTCGTCTTCGCTCCAGAAGCCCGGGGTTGTGCCGTCCCAAGCGCCAAATGCTAAGCATAAGCAAGCACGCGTGGCCGAGTACAAGAAGATACAAGATCTGTACACGAGGGACAAGAAGAAGATAGTCGCTAGCCTGTTCGGCGAAGGAGACCTTAACGCCCCCGACGTGCACCCGAGTGCCGACGAGGTCGAGGCAGCTTATGCCAGTATATTCAGTAAACCATCGCCACCGGACCGCGAACCGGTGGCTCATGTTGATTACGGGGAGGACGTTTCGTACCTCCCCATGACCGAAGAAGAGATAGGCGAGGTGATCCGGACACTGCAGCCTTCAGCTGCAGGGCCAGACAATATCAGAATTAAAGACCTCAGGAGCATGGACGTCAAAGCGTTGACGATTTTGCTCAACGGTATGTTCCTGGGGTCATGCGTACCGCCCGAACTCAAAGCCTGCCGGACCACATTGATACCCAAGGGTGGTGATCCGGCAGACGTGGCGAACTGGCGTCCAATAACGATCGCCTCGCTGATTCTCAGAACATTCAATAAAATACTGGCTAAGCGACTGGGCCAAATCGGCATTCACTGTGCGCAGAAGGGGTTCCGTAGGATTGACGGGTGCCTCGCCAACACGCTTATCCTCACTAACATTATTAAGGCTCATAGAGAGCGTGCAGCACCGTACGCGGTGCTGACACTTGACCTAAAGAAGGCGTTTGACTCTGTATCAACAGAGTCAATACCGCGCGCCTTGAAGCGTGTTGGCGTTAATGGCAAGACAATACGGCTCATTGCCCATCAGTATCAGGACTGCCACACCACCATCCGTTGTGGCAGGGGCACTACGGGACCGCTGCCGATGAGGCGCGGCGTTAAACAAGGGGAACCTTTGTCGCCCGTGCTCTTTAATCTAATCATGGACGAACTTTTGAGTGATATCGATGGTGAGAATGGTTTAGAGGTGGGCACTGAAAAAGTCGCCTGCATTGCGTATGCAGACGACTTATTGGTCGTGGGCCCGGATGAAGTCCACGTTCAGCACACACTCGACAAAGTGTGTTGCTTTTTACGAAAACGTGGACTTCGAGTAAATCCGGGCAAGTGTACAGCGCTGGTTACCAAGCGTTGCCCCGGCAAAAAGAAGTTATATACAGCCTCAGAGCCAAAAGTTTACGCGGAAGGCGTGGCTCTGAGGGCGGTCACGGTCGATGACCAGTTTAAGTATTTAGGCCGCCACTATAACTTCGCCGGGGCAACAAAGTGCACGACCAAGCAGCTTGAGGTAGTGCTGGACAAGCTGCTGAAGTGCCCATTGAAGCCTGCCCAGAGGCTACTGTTGTTGCTGCAACACATAGTGCCTAGAGTACTCTCGGACATGCAGTACCCTGGCATTTCATCCGCCACGTTGGCTGCTTGCGATGTGTTAGTCAGAAAGTGCGTCAAGCGCATTCTCCATCTGCCAATGCAGACCTCCAACCACTTCCTTCTTTCATGCGAAGAAGCGGGATGGAGGTCTTGGCTTAATTTCCTTCGCGATTCATATCCCGTTGGTGCTACTTGGCCGGATGGAGAAGCTTCGACAATCCGAAGACGCACTAAGCAAAGCAGCACTGGGTACTAGCCAAGGCCTTGCTCTGCAAATTCGACTTCAGCGAGTAGCCGGTCGTTTCACTTCTCTGGCCGAAGCTACTTCCTACCACCGGGTGGAGTTAGAGAGGGGCTACAGCGGTAACGGCCTACATCAGGCCGGCAACAACTCCGTCTGTAGCCGGTGGATACTCTCGCCACCAAAGTTCTGGAGTGGTAGGGACTTTGTACGTGCCGCTCAGTTGAGAGCAAATATGCTACCAACCCGGGGCGGCGCGTACAACGCTAAAGAAGCTCGGCGATGCAGAGCAGGCTGCGATCGTACCGAGAGCCTCTCACATGTGTTGCAGGGGTGTGGTGTAACGCACTATAGCCGCATAGATAGACACAACTATGTGCTCAAGACAGTGAAGAGGGCAGGTGTCAAGAAGGGGTATACGGCAGAAGTAGAGCCACGTATAACTTGTACGGACGGACAATTTAGGAAGCCCGACCTCATCTTCACTCGAGGCAACGAAGTAATCATCTC
>OY720463.1:32239714-32267214 GCA_963082715.1 Harpalus rubripes | reverse complement strand
CCGGCTGAAATTTCTGAAACTTTTTACACATATAATACAATATGTGCTGAATAGATATTTTCAAACAAAAATGTCTATCTCATTTAGTTTAAAAGTTATTTGAGAAAAACCATCAAAAAAATTACAAAAATTGCCAGTGCGTGATAGTGTGTGTCTAACCCAGCACCGCTAGGACGACGGCATGTGGTCCAGTACCTCCCGGCATGTGAAAATCGACATAATCACACCCCATTTGTTAATTTTTTCTACTCTGATACATATTATATGAGAAAATGTTAATTTTTAATTTCTTGTTAATTTTTTTTTAGCCGTCTGTAAATTCTGATATTTACTACACGAAAAGCGCCTCGACTGTTAATTTCAAATTTTTAAACCGCATCTCTTTATTAGCATCAGCTCTAACCGACAAAAAGTCTTAAAACTTTTGGGACATATAGAAAAATGTCCGCTGAATTCAAATTTTCAAACCACAAATTTGTATCTCTTTTACTTTCTAAGTTATTAAAAAAATAATTATTAATTTCTTGCTAATTTTTTTTTAGCCGTCTGAAAATTCTAATATTTAGCACACGTATAGCGCCTTGCCTGCTAAATTCAAATTTTCAAACCGCATCTCTTTATCTCATTTACTTTCAGAGTTATTAAAGAAAACCTTTTGCCCAAGCATAAAATAAGCGATCTGCGATGCCAATGGATCACTTACGCATTAACATTCAATGTCCGGGCTTTCTTGTAAACTTATTATTTTATATTATCTTTACTAGCAGCTGTTCTAACCGACAAAAAGTCTTAAAACTTTTGGGACATATAGAAAAATGTCCGCTGATTTCAAATTTTCAAACCAAAAGTCTGTATCTCTTTTACTTTCTAAGTTATTAAAAAAATAATTATTAATTTCTTGCAAATTTTTTTTTAGCCGTCTGAAAATTCCAATATTTAGTACACGTATAGCGCCTTGCCTGCTAAATTTAAATTTTCAAACCGCATGTCTTTATCTTATTTACTTTCAGAGTTATTAAAGAAAAACTTTTTCCCAAGCATAAAATAAGCGATCTGCGATGCCAATGGATCACTTACGCATTAAAATCCAATGTCCGGGCTTTCTTGTATACTTATTATTTTATATTTTCTTTACTAGCAGCTGTTTTAACCGACAAAAAGTCCTAAAACTTTTGGTACATATAGAAAATTGTCCGCTGAATTCAAATTTTTAAACCACAAATCTGTATCTCTTTTACTTTCTAAGATATTAAAAAAATAAATATTAATATCTTGCTGAAATTTTTTTCAGCCGGCTAAAATTCCTGAAACTTTTGTTACTACTAAAACAATGTCTGCTTAATAAATCTATTTAAACAACGCATCTGTATAGCTTTTATTTTACGAGTTATTAAAAATTGAAAATTTAATTCCTTGCTGAAATTTTTTTCAGCCGACTGAAAATTCTGAAACTTTGTACACATATAAAACAATACGTGCTGAATAGAAATGTGAAAATCGAAATAATCACACCCCATTTGATAATTTTTTCTACCCTGATAGATATTATACGAGAAAATGTAAATTTTTTGGATTTCACATATATTACATATATTTAGTGTCGATGATCAATTTATACTAACCCAAAATACTACCCAAGTAAGAATTTCATCATATGAAAATACCGGCAAGTGTTCCATTAGGTTCCCGTATACACTAGTAGTATCGAGCACACATTTTATGTCATTTATTTCTGGCCTGATGGGTACTATATACGAGCAAAGACATGTGTAAAAATAAGTGTTGAACAAAATTCAATATATAGCATATATGATGTATATACTTGAGAGTGCACACACATAGTACGTAATATTTGGATATGTTTAAATAAAACAACCAAAGTTAATACAAATATATTAATGTGTATGCATGCATAGGCACAACATGTATATGCAGTGCTGTGTAGACATGTGAGATGTGAAAAGTTTCACAAACAAAGTTTTTTTATTATTACTCAAACGATATATAGTGTCGATAGCAGTTAATAAAAATGAATGCTTGCAGACACACTCTACGTATATGCTGTGCTCTGTACATATTGTCAGATGTGAACAGATACACAACAAAGTTATTTTATTATAAGTAAAAAAATAAATAGTGTCGATTGACATTTATACTAGATGAAAATACTACTTGGATAAGAATTTCATCATCTAAATATACCGGCAAGTGTTCCATTGGCTTCCGACATACACAAGTAGTGTCGAGTACACATTTTAAGTCATTTATTTCTGGCCTGATGGGTACTATATAGGAGCAAAGACATGTGTAAAAATAAGTGTTGAACAAAATTCAATATATAGCATATATGATGTATATACTTGAGAGTGCACACACATAGTACGTAATATTTGGATATGTTTAAATAAAACAACCAAAGTTAATACAAATATATTAATGTGTATCCATGCATACGCACAACATGTATATGCAGTGCTGTGTAGACATGTGAGATGTGAAAATTTTCACATACAAAGTTTTTTTATTATTACTCAAACGATATATAGTGTCGATAGCAGTTAATAAAAATGATTGCTTGCAGACACACTCTACGTATACGCTGTGCTCTGTACATATTGTCAGATATGAACAGATACACAACAAAGTTATTTTGTTATAAGTAAAAAAATAAATAGTGTCGATTGACATTTATACTGGATGAAAATACTACTTGGATAAGAATTTCATCTTCTAAATATACCGGCAAGTGTTCCAAACTATATACACATCCACATTAAAGAACGAAGCTTCATTTATGGATTGCTCACACCCCTTCTTGGATCAACCAATATCTCTCACTGAGGTACAAAACAGTATAGCCTGTTCCAAGTTAAACAAAACACCAGGTATGGATGAAATTAATAATGAATTCTATAAAAACATGCCTGCAAATTGGGTAAGCTACATTCACAATATGTTTAACATCATTTTAAAAACCGAAACTGTCCCAGCTACATGGTCAAAAATTCAACTAATAGCATTATACAAAAAAGGAGATAACCAGAACCCACACAACTACAGACTAATCGCATTAATTAACAACATATGTAAACTATTTACGCAAATCATTTGTAGAAGACTTCAACACTGGACCGAAGAAAACAAAATACTAAGCGAGAACCAAACAGGATTCCGTAGCAATCGAGGCACCACCGATAATATTTTCTGCTTATCAGCCCTAGCTCACCTACATCTCCGGCTCAGGAAAAACCCACTGTATGTTATCTTCATAGACTTCAGGCGGGCTTTCGACTCTGTGAACCATAATTTGCTATGGATCAAGCTTTACAATTCAGGTTTCAGCTCAAAAATCATACGAGTACTTCAAAACCTTTACAAAAATGCCACTGCTCAAGTTAAACAAAACCAACAAGTCTCTAAAGAAGTGGCAATTACAGAAGGAGTACTTCAGGGCGAAATTCTTAGTCCCTTACTTTTCTCGATTTTTGTCAATGACCTAGAAGATCACTTCCGCACTGCAGGGTTTGAAGGAATAAACGTGAACGGTATAAATGACATCCTTTTGCTCGCTTACGCTGACGACATGGTTCTCTTTGGGAAATCACCCATAGACGTTCAACGTAAACTAGATCACTTATTTACCTACTGTAAAAACAATTCTTTGCAAATTAACACGCAAAAAACGAAAATACTATGTTTTCACAAAGGGAGGGAGCCGCAACGAAGAAATTTCCTGTACAACAATGACAAGATAGAAATAGTAAACAAATTCAACTATTTAGGTATTGTTTTTTCCTCATCAGGCAAATTTAGTGCAGCAGCAACTGAAAGTGTTAAAAAAGCTGAAATAGCTGACTATAATGTGAATCTAATCCTAGCACGCGGTAAATCCAGCACATGGCACGAAAAGTCGAAATTATTACATACAATCGTAAATACAACTACATTGTATGGATCAGAAATCTGGGGTCTGCGCTATGTCGAAAAAATAGAAACCCATCAAATTAGATTCCTGAAACGCTTACTTCATTGCCCCAGAAACACGGCAAACCATATGATAAGATCTGAAACAGGTGTCGATCACTCAGCACACCAAGTTTGGAAGAGGGCTTTAACTTGGTGGAGAAAACTACTGGGAATGGAAACCGACCGCTACCCGAAAATTCTGTACAATCGCCTTCTAGAACTCGACAATCTCCCAAATAATAAATCCCATTACAACTGGTCCACCCAAATTAAAAATTTCCTCCATGAACAAAACTATAATAACATATGGATTAACCAGGAATTAAATATACGGCAATTAAACGAAATCATTCAAAACTTCAAAATAGCTATGCAAAACAAGGATTTAGAAAATGTAAAAATCTCAAAATATAATGACCATGTCAAACTTCTTAATCAAGACTTCAAGGTTCAACAGTATTTAAACTTTAAAATATCTACACCTAAACTTCGTACGTTCGTTCAACTAAAATTATCTAATAAACGTGTTACTTTAATTTTCCATAAACAAATAAAATACAAACTAGATTCTAACGAACTTTGCACAATTTGTAACCTCCACCGACCTGACAGTATGTATCACTTTTTTAAGGAATGTCCAATATTCTCCCCACTTAGACAACACTATTTAGCAGTATGCAATATTAGCCAAATTAACGAAGCTAATCTGTACACCATATTTGATAAACCCGACATACAAAAAATTAACAACTTATATTACTATACAATAAACGCCCTTAAACTAAAAAGTTTCTGTTTAAACGAATGAAAAATCACCTTATTTCATTCTTACTTATTACTTTCGTCTTTATTACCATGTTTTGTTAAAGTGTATTACCAAATATTCTAGGAAAAATAATTCATACACTTTCCTTACATTTTAATTCTATTGTGTTACAAAATGACGAATGAAAAATTATCTTATTTCATTCTTAATTATTACTTTCGTCATTATTATCATGCTTTGTTGAAGTGCATTACCAAATATTGTAAAATATAATTGTATAATTGTAAAAAAAAAAAAAATCTAATTCTAGGAAAAATTATTCATACACTTTTTCCTTATATCTATATTTCTATTGTGTAACACAATCAACGATAACGAATGAAAAATTATCTTATTTCATTTTTACTTATTACTTTCGTATTTATTATCATGTTTTGTTGAAGTGTATTACAAAATTTTGTAAAATATAATTTGTAAAATTGTGAAAAAAAAAAAAAAAAAAAATCATACACTTTTTCCTTTATATCTTTATTTCTATTGTATAACAAAATTAATTTACAACTTATATATGTATGTATATGTACAAATTATGCATTGACTGTAAACTAAATGTAATCTTTAATTATCTCTCTATGTAAATTCGGTGTAGCCAATCACTTGGTAAAAGGGATCATCCTTATAACCAATAAACTATTATTATTATTATTATTATTATTATTATTATTATAAGTAAAAAAATAAATAGTGTCGATTGACATTTATACTGGATGAAAATACTACTTGGATAAGAATTTCATCATCTAAATATACCGGCAAGTGTTCCATTGGCTTCCGACATACACTAGTAGTGTCGAGTACACATTTTAAGTCATTTATTTCTGGCCTGATGGGTACTATATAGGAGCAAAGACATGTGTAAAAATAAGTGTTGACCAAAATTCAATATATAACATATATGATGTATATACTTGAGAGTGCACACACATAGTACGTAATATATGGCTATGTTTAAATAAAACAACCAAAGTTAATACAAATATATTAATGTGTATCCATGCATGGGCACAACATATATATGCAGTGCTGTGTAGACAAGTGAGATGTGAAAAGTTTCACAAACAAAGTTTTTTTATTGGTACTCAAACGATATATAGTGTCGATAGCAGTTAATAAAAATGAATGCTTGTAGACACACTCTACGTATACGCTGTGCTCTGTACATATTGTCAGATGTGAACAGATACACAACAAAGTTATTTTATTATAAGTAAAAAAATAAATAGTGTCGATTGACATTTATACTAGATGAAAATACTACTTGGATAAGAATTTCATCATCTAAATATACCGGCAAGTGTTCCATTGGCTTCCGGCATACACTAGTAGTGTCGAGTACACATTTTATGTCATTTATTTCTGGCCTGATGGGTATTATAAGGAGCAAAGACATAAGTAAAAATAAGTGTTAAACAAAATTGAATATATAGCATGTATGATGTATATACTTAAGAGTGCACACGCATAGTACATAATATATGGATAAGTTTAAATAAACTAACCAAAGTTAAAAAAAAATATATTAATGTGTATTCATGCATAGGCACAACATGTATACATGCAATGCTGTGTAGACATGTGAGAAAGTTTCACAAACAAAGTTTTTTTAATATGACTCAAAAGATATATAGTGTCGATAGACGTTAATAAAAATGAATGCATGCAGACGCACTATACGTATATATGCTGTGCTTTGCAGATATATTAAGCATGTATAAATAAAAAAAATGGTACAAGTATTGTGAGATGTGTAAACAGATATACAACAAAGTTATTTTATTTTTAGTCGAAATATATATATATAGTGTCTATATTCGTTTATACTTGCTCAAAATACCACTTACACATTAAGTGTATAATGTATTTTGTAAAGTTATTTTATTATTACTCAAAAAGTGAATATATAGTGTCAATGAACAATTATACTTGGTAAATAATTTACTTTTTGCTAAATTATAAAAGTATTTTTAATACTAGTCAATAAAAATGTTGTCGATACGCTTTTATACTAACTAAAAATACTGCTTGAGTAAGAATTTCACCATCCGACAATACCGGCAATCGATCCATTGGGTACCGACATCTACTAGTAGAAAATAGTACACATTTTGTGTCATTTATTTTGGCCTGATCGGTTCTATATGGTAGTAGATGGTGTGCGTATGAGCTTCAATAACAAGTTATATACAATGCATCAAGCAACAGGAACCTATTTACTTTGTATTATTCAGTTCTGTTGTTCACTACAAGTTTCACGTATGTTTATTTCGATGTCGATACGAACAGTACACGTGAGGCGCCTTATTACATATGTATAATTTTTGGTTTTAATTTGTTTGTAAGATACATATTGTGATAAATCTCTGTATGTACTGGGTACTATGCCATTTACTCTCAATGATTTTTTGGTATAAATATGCTCAGTACATACAATTAAAATTTTTGCTGGCTATATTTATGTCCTGGTGACGAAACCATATGAAAGTGAATATATACAGACAATGCCGAACATTTTCGATGACAAACTACATACCAGGTATCTGCACGAATGCTGGAGGGTTTAAAGCAGACAATATATGTATATATCATATGGTAAAAGGTATATTGGTGGTGCTCTATACCTTTAGGTGTCTACACGAATAGTTGGAGGGTTTAAAGTAGACACTAGATGCACGTTGGCTTATTTTAATGAACAATATAAACTGAGAAATATATATATGGTATTCCTTGCCTTAGCCATAATATTTATTTATTATATTGTTCAAATTTCTGTTATACGACAAAGCAAGGAAGGGTCTATGTAGACGGTAAACTAATATATATGGTGGTAAATGGTGTACGTATAGACTTTTAATAAAAAGTAATATACAATGCATCAGGCAGCAGTCTAGTATTCTATTTACATAGTTTATTAAGAACCTGTTGTTCACCACAAGTCTCACGAATGTTTATTTCAATATATATATTTTCATACGAACAATTCGTGGGGCGCTTGAGCACTCGTTGATGCTATGCCATTTACTCTGAATGAATTTTTGGTATATATTGAGTGCGCCGTTCTCATATAGCAAGGTATATCTGGGCTCTGTACCTTAAGGTGTCTGCACGAGTGATGGAGAGTTTAATGTGCAGCAGACACCATGTAGAGATGAAACACGGATTTGACGGAGAACACTTACAATTGTTTGTGTTTAGTTTCATTATAATATACACAACAACTCAACTCAGCGAAGAGTTTTTAAGTTGTGATGCAAAATATATATGTGGGACTGTGTGACCCTTAATAACTATATATTTTCTTCATAGCTTGTCCGAAATGGTGTATGGGCAAGGGTCTATATATACAATAATACACGGAATACATTATTGTGTAGACGGTAAACAGCATATAAATAACTTCCACAGGCAATGCATGTATATTCTATTGCACTTTAAATCAGAAATATTTTAATAACGAGTTATATATTTTTATATACCTTGAGTGAGGCAATATTTTCTATTATGTAGTATAACTATATTTGTGGAAAATATTGGCGTTGCCTACAGCATGTCCGCGGGTGAACGCTTTTATGCGTAAGGCTCATATGCGGACACCATAACCAATTTGAACGCACGAAAGTTACTATAGCACACCACAGAAGAGGATTTTTAAACCTTTGTATGCGTTTGTGTTTAGTTTCAATTGAAAAATATACAACAACTCAACTAGCAGCGAAGAGTTTTGAAGTATGTGAAGATGCAAAATATATATTTGGGACTATATGACCCTTTATTTATATATTTATATATATATATATATATATATATATATATATATATATATATATATATATATATATATATATATATTTATATAGCAAGGTATATCTGGGCTCTGTACCTTAAGGTGTCTGCACGAGTGATGGAAAGTTTAATGTGCAGCAGACACCATGTAGAGATGAAACACGGATTTGACGGAGAACACTTACAATTGTTTGTGTTTAGTTTCATTATAATATACACAACAACTCAACTCAGCGAAGAGTTTTTAAGTTGTGATGCAAAATATATATGTGGGACTGTGTGACCCTTAATAACTATATATTTTCTTCATAGCTTGTCCGAAATGGTGTATGGGCAAGGGTCTATATATACAATAATACACGGAATACATTATTGTGTAGACGGTAAACAGCATATCGGCTAGTGAACGCTTTTATGCGTGATGATCAAGTGCGGATATGATTAGTGTAGTAGAAATAACGTCCACAGGCAATGCACGTATATTCTATTGCACTTTAAATCAAATTAACGAGGTATATATTTTTATATACCTTGTTCGAGGCAATATTTTCTATTATGTAGTATAATTGTATTTGTGGAAAATATTGGCGTTGTCTACAGCATATCCGCGGGTGAACGCTTTTATGCGTAAGACTCTTATGCGGGTGGTGTAATAGAAATAACGTCCACAGACTATGCACATATATTCTATTGCACTTGAAATCAGAAAAATTTTAATAACGAGGTATATATTTTTATATACCTTGAGTGAGGCAATAATTTCTATTATATATTTGTATAAATATATATGTGAAAATATTGGCGTAGTCTACAGCATGTCCGCGGGTGAACGCTTTTATGCGTAAGGCTCTTATGCGGACACCATAAAAACAAAAATCCTTTTTATTTTTATAATAAAAAGGTATTATACAACAACTCACAATATTCCGAGCAAGAATATGTTTCGTGTTATAAATTTATTTTATACACCAAGAAACAGTACGTATCTAATAAATAATACAATACTTAATGCGGGTAAACTATGACTCTCTTTTGGACTCTCGATCCATCGCCCACGGACGCAGAGGCAGACCCAGTCATATCCCTTGACAGCGACGGGGAACTTTTAGCGATCCGCCTAGTTCAAGGGATGACTGGCCCCTCAGCATCAGGGCGGAAGACACTGCGGAGTGTGAACCTGTGTGAGGGCAATACCACCAACCAACCTTTTATGATCTGAATCGAAGTGGCGATGGCTCTAACAGGAGTTGGAAGCTGGATAGCTGTATCGGCGTATGCGTATGGTAAAGACGGGTACTCGGCTTAACCCCGGTACGTCCCGAGCTGTACACTTACCGGGCAGCACCAGTCTAATCTTCCGCCACCCCAAAATCGGTGTGCTGTCGGCGGGGGGCAACAACCCCGTCGATCACCGACGAAGCGGTCACCCATGATGAGTATAGGTAGGCCAGCCTCTAAGGACTGGCCTCCGTACTTACTCTGGGGGGCTGTTAGTAGTGCGCCGACTAGGGGACACAGGCAGTCGAGAAGGAGGCACACCATAGCGACTGCTTCACTTTGGTTGATCACGACTGGTTAAGAGAATCACAAGTGCTCTACCCCACTAGGCCTCTAACGCCTAGTCCGGGTGCAAGTGTAGTATGCAAGAGTGCTGCACAGGGGGGAGTAATGCGAGGACACCCACGGGTATCCACATAGCCTCTTCTCCCTCAAGACCGATCAACAGCCTACACGTGGCGCCGCTGTTGTTTACGAATGTTGATCGGATCGACACACGCTAGACCTCCGGGGGTTGCGAAACCCCCAACCATGTGCCACCATCATGCAGTCCGTCTCAAGCATGTAGCCGCCAAAGCCTATCCTGCGCTTTATCCGAAGTGGCGGCATCACCAGCAGGGGGTAGGGGATGAGGGTTACCAGCCCTCATCATTGCCTTATTTTGTATCGGTCCTGACAAGACACAAAAGAAGCCTCGGACTCCAGCGGACACGGGTTCGTCCGCTGCCGTACCCTCCGGAACCCAAGGCAACAACTCGGCACCATCTACGGTTACATCCACGGCCGCCGCTTCCACGGCGACCCGCACCCGGCCAGCACCACCGTCACTGGCCACTTCCGCCTCCCAGGCGCAGTCAGGGGGGTCCTCTGGAACCACTTCTCGCACCGGGGCCAAGTCTCATTCTGGCCCCCGGGGGACCCCACCCACAACAAGTACGCCATCGGCTTCATTTGGTGCCTTCAGCTGCGAGCTGTGTGGCAGAGTCTATTATCTGAAGTCGAGTCTCGCACGACACCAGCGAGACTGTGGCAAGCGTGACACCTCTCGGTGTCAATTTTGTTTAATGACCTTCTCTACCTTCGCTGCCGTGCGACAACACGAGCGCCGGGCTCATAATCAAGAGTACCGGAAGGAGCTAGAAGACAAATTACCACTCCCGAAAACAGAGCTGTGGGCGAAGATCGCAGGGATCGAGGCCCGAAAAAAGAAGGAAGTGGTAAGTTACGAAGAGCTAGTGAAAGAGACCGGACTTACCATGCACCAAGTCCGGTACATCAGAGAGCAGCCGGAGTACGCTAACTACTTGGACATAGCAAAGAGAGAGCAGAAGGAGAAGGCCTTCCGTACCTTCTTTAAGCCTGGCCCGCCTTCTGCGCCTCGTCCAGCTACACCACCGACCAGTACGTCAGGTCGCCCGTCTGCCTCTGGTGTAAATCTTCTGCACCCACCGTCGGACCCCACTACAGGGCACACTTTCAAGCATAAGGATGCCACAACCTCAGTAGCCTCCGGGGGGAAAAGACGTCCCTCGTCTTCTCCCCTCCTCCAGCCACCACCTGCGGTGAGGAAGACAACAGTGGACTCGACACCTAAATCCGGTCGCCCACCTGACCGCACCGCACCTGAGCCTCCCGTCCCGTCTCCAAGGAGGATGTCACCACGCGATGGCCGTTCCTTCGCGACAGTGGTCGCGGGACCCAGTCCCACGCAACCACCCACTCCACGGGGCCCAACACCATCTCCGCCGCGCCCCAAGAGGAAACGGTCATCGCCGGCGGCCACTCCGTCACCAAGGCCGACCAAGAAGGCACCAGTCCCGCCTCGGTCCCCCTCGGAGCCGAAACTGCGCCCCACTCCTGTCGATGTTCGGGACCCTTCGACGCCGCCCTACACACAAGCTCGTTATGGTCGAGAAAGCGATGAGGTGACTCAGCTCAACGTGAAGCTCGAGTTTCTACAGGCCCTCATCGCTGCACGGAGGATGGCCGACAGACGAACCTCAGTACTGCTCGACGCTACTATGAGCGGTACCAAGGAAGAACTCGATGCGTCAATAACGAGCTGGCTCAACACCACGCTGCCGCCCCGACGTCCACCCAGGCCGCCTAAGACCAGAGGACCTCGTCCTCCTCCACCCACCACCAC
Source organism: Harpalus rubripes (assembly GCA_963082715.1). NCBI lineage: Eukaryota > Metazoa > Arthropoda > Insecta > Coleoptera > Carabidae > Harpalus > Harpalus rubripes. Next base: position 32,255,218 of record OY720463.1, on the reverse strand, counting down.
CCGCCAGAAGAGAGCATCTGAATACAAGAAGTGCCAGGACCTCTTCCAGAAGCAGCGGTCGCTCCTGGCAGAGAAGATCATATCTGGCACGCCTCTTCTGGAGCCAGAGACCTTCCCCGACATGAAGGAAGTCGATTAACTCTTCCGGGGACTTTTTGAGACCGCCACTAAGGACCGAGAGCCTGTAACCCCCGAAGGACGACGGACCATCCACTACCCCATAAGTGAAGGCGATATAGAAGAAGCCAAGAGGGAATGGAAAAACAGCGCCCCAGGACCACACGGCATCCTTGTGCAGCAAGTTAAAGGATGCCCTCCCTCACTGCTGGCCATGTTGTTTAACGCCATTCTATATCGTAACTTCACGCCCACGGCGTGGCGGGGTAGTAGAACCATCCTTCTTCCCAAGGAAGGCGACAGCCGATCCGCGTCAAACTGGAGGCCGATTACCATCGGGTCCGCAGTGCAACGACTGCTGCACCGGATCTTGGCAAGCGGTTGAGCGCCACTGCTGAGCTCCACACCCCCCAGCGCGGTTTTCGGGAGACAGACGGTTGCCTGGCCAACACATTATTGCTGGACCATTATATCAAGTCCCGAAGGCTACAAGGGAAATCGTATAATGTGGTTTCCCTTGACGTGAGAAAAGCCTTCGACACTGTCTGCCACGAGTCCATCGGTCGGGGTCTCGCCAGGCTTGGCTACGACGAGGAGACCATTGGCTACATCCGGGGAACACTAAATGCCCACACCTCCATCTCCTTGGATGGGCAACAATCAGAGAAGATCTTCTTCAGAAGAGGAGTGAAGCAAGGCGATCCGCTGAGCCCTATCCTCTTCAATGTAGTCCTGGACGAGCTGGTCTGCGCTTTAAACGCGAACCGCCCAGGCGGTTCCATCACGCCCACCACCCGCGTGGCCTGCCTAGGTTTCGCGGACGACCTGGTCTTGCTGGAGGACAGGGACGTCGACATGGGCATCTCACTCGACGAGGCGGCCCGTTTCCTGAGTCGCCGAGGGATGGCTGTCAATGCCAAAAAGTGCACCTCTGTGGCTGCCGGAGTCGTTTCCGGCAAGTCCGTGCCACGCACTCGGCCTTTATTCAAGATCGACAGCTCCGTCATCCCTATCGTCGCAGATGCACCAGTCTTTCGTTACCTGGGCCTCCACTTCAGCGCTGTTGGCGCTTCCAGGCCGACGTTAATCAACCTGACCACCTGGTTGAGAAACCTAGAGCGGGCCAGCACTTGGCGACGTCGACCACCCTCGCCCCCCGTCCGAACGAGACCCAGGACCCAGGTCGCCCAGGTACCCCTCACCGCCCCCCGACCATCCACCACATGAAGTCGCCCCTCCCTTCTATCATTTCATTTTTCTGATATATCATGCAATGTATCTTATACTTTTAAAATATTATGTACTTGTTATTGAATAACCTTCTGCAGAGGGTACCAACTTTTCTGCATAATGTATTTTCTTATGCAAAAATAAAATACTTATAATAGCCAAATGCCTCGTCATCTAATTAGTGACGCGCATGAATGGATTAACGAGATTCCCTCTGTCCCTATCTACTGTAGCAGTCGAGCTGAGCGGACGTGTCTTGCGAGCTCTGTGTGCGCTGCGGTCTGTTCAGTCTCGTCGGTAGAGCACGTGGCTTTCTGAGTGTCTGAAAACTAGTTTTTCGTGTGTATCTCGCGAGTGGTTCGAGTGAACTGGTGCGTTCAACCTAGTTCGGAGTGTGTTTAACTGTGTGGTGAGTGAGAGTGGTTCACCAAGCGATTGGATAGCTGCTTTCCAAAGGTAGGTGGCCTTGCCACATTTTCTTGTGTTTTCCGTGTTATGTTTTCCTGCTGACTGCCTCAGGGCGGCTTAGTTACTGGGGATAAAGGGGTATCTGTCAATTTTCCGCTGTCTGTAAGGGTGAAAACCACTCTTTTCAATAGTAGCGCGTGGTAGATTTCTAGGTTAGAGTAGCTAGTTCGGCTAGTGGCCACACGCCCTGCTCCGCTACTGTCCGCTAGAGGGCAGAGCGGCCAGCTTCGCGGTGATGGCGACAGGTGGCGAGGAAGTTGAGGCGGGTGATTTGAATCCAGTTGTGGAACTGGTTAGGATGGAGGAGGAAACACCGCGTCCTGGTGGCTCCGCGGAAGGGGGAAAAAAGAGGAAGAGGAATAAGTCCGACAAGTGTGGGGATTTATTGGGGGAGTATACGGCTGCGATGGGGTCCATTATGGACATGTTCAATGTGGGGAGCTTGAAAAACAAAGCGACGAAGGATGAGATGGGGGAGGTGAACAGGAGGCTGAGAGGGTTGGAGCAAATGTTCTTAGGGGCAGTCGTGGAGTTGGAGAGGCTCAGGGGGCAACTTGAGGAGCACAATAAGTTCCGGGATATTGTCAGGGTATATGAGGAGGAGAGGGCTATGCTCATGGGGGACATCCTGGACAGGGGGGAATGGCCGGCCCTGGGGGCCACGGGACAAGGGGGGACCCTCGGGGGGGGGGGGGGGGCTCGGGGGCCCCTGTGGGGGCCCTCGGGGGGGCTTTTGGGGGGGGCTCGGGGGGGACTTTCGGGGGGGATCTCGGGAGGGACTTTCGAGGGGGACCTCGGGGGGACTCTCGGGGGGACCAAGGGGGGAATTATTGGGGGGACCATCGGGAAGACCTCGGGGGGACCTCAGGGGAGACTTTGGGGGGGTTCAGAGGGGACTTTTGGGGGGGACCAGGGGGACCCCGGGGGGGACTTTCAGTGAGAACCTCAGGGGGGACCTCAGGGGGGACCTTGGGGGGGACCTCAGGGGGGATCTCAGGGAGGACCTCGAGGGGGACCTTTCGGGGGACCTTCGGGGGGACCTCGGGGGGGACCTCAGGGGGGAGCTTCTGGGGGGACCTTGGAGGGAGCCTTGGGGGGAACCTCGGGGTGACCTCAAGGAGGTGGAAGAAGGGTGAGAGAACCGCGCACCAGTTACGCGGTCATAGTACGGTCGGACGGGTCGCACTAGAGGCGGACGCCATCAAGGCGAAAGTCCTGGGGAGCATCAGCCGGGAGGTAACGAATGTGCGGGTCAGCGCTGTGCGTAGTGTCCACCAGGGGTTAGCGATTGAAGTAGCGTCAGACAAAGAGCTGCAGATACTGAAATCGGCGTCTAAGTTCAGAGAGTTGGGACTGAAGCTAGAACCCCCGAGAAAGATAGGGCCGAAGCTTATTATTTATGACGTGCCGGAGTTACAGAGCGACAAAGTAGTTGAAAAGCTTTTCTTCAAAAACCTTCAGGGTGACGTCGAGATGACTGAATATCTCGCCAGGACGAGGCTTATTAGCAGCAAGGGAGGGCGCGTTATAGTGGAGGTGTCTAACGCCGTGGCGGACAAGCTCCTTTTGTTGGGGAGGGTTTATATAGGTTGGAGCCGGTGTAGGTTACACGAGGTACATGCGGTACAGCGCTGCTTCCGTTGTTATGCGTATGGGCACATGGCGAAGGAGTGCAAGATGACGAACGCGATTTGTCGCCAGTGTGGGGAAGAGGGGCATATCGCGAAGGTATGCACGAAGGGTGAATGTTGCCGGAATTGCGTAGTTGCAAAAAGGGGTAATACAGCGCATGGTGTATTATCCAGTGAGTGCTCGGAGTACATGAAAGCGGCGGCGAGAACGAGGGCGCGAATCACGGCTGATTAATGGGTAGCATGCGCATTATTCAGCTTAACTGTGGAAGGGGTAGAGAGCACACGTCTGACGCGGGTCAGGAGTTGTTGGTCGACCACATTGGGGTAGCCCTCTTGCAGGAGCCCTATGTGGTCGAGACACGTGTTTGTGGCTTGCCAACCTTTATGCGGGTTTACTCGCATAGAGGTGGGGAACCACCCAAGGCGGCAGTGGTCGTTGTGGACGACACACTGGACGTCATGGAGATCCCCGAGCTGGCTACAACCACGGGAGTTTGTGTTGCCATTGTTGGGCCATTAGGTAAATTTCTAGTTTGTTCCGTGTATTGTCAATTTGGGGGGGATATCAGACGTGAGCTAGACTACCTCCGTAGAGTGATTGAGTGTGCGAATGGTACTCCGTTAGTAGTAGGGTTAGATGGGAACGCCGTTTCGCCGTTGTGGTTCAGCAAGGGGGACATTCGGTATGGGGACAGGGTGGAGCGCGGTCGGCTGCTTGAGGATCTCGTCGGAGAGAAGGGGCTTATCGTGCTGAACCAGCCGAGTGAACTGTACACGTATTGCGGACCGGGCGGAATGATCGATATAGATTTAAAGGTTATTAATAGGGCAGGGGACCGATTTCGTTGGACATGGGAGGTTTTAGATGGCTGGGGCATCTTAGACCATAACGCGTGTTTGATAACGGTTTCGGGAGGGTGCGACGATGCACGCGACGCGGTGAATCGTCCAGGGTGGGTGACAAAAAATGTGGACTGGGACTCGTACGAGACGAAATTCAAGAGTGTCGTCGATGTCGCGGAGGTCGACTTTATCGAGTTGCCGGTAGAGAGGCAGTCGGAGGTTTTGGCGGACTGGGTGGCTAAGACTAACGACTGCCTCCTGCGTAGGAGACCGAGAGGTCAACGACGAAGGCAGGTCCAGTGGTGGACGGACGACCTAGCGGTATTGCGACATGACTTGAGGCGCAAACGCAGGCTTTTCCAGCGAGCCAGACGGGATCAGTCGCAGATTTTGCCACAGAGGGAGGTAGAGTACCGAGCTTCGGTGCGGACATATCGTCGAATGCTTAGGGACGAGAAGGATAAGCATTGGCGGGAGTTCGTACGGGAGCAAGGTCGGGACGATCCGTGGGGGGCATTGTATCGTATCTGTAAAGGGTTACGTGGGGACGCGAATATTTCTAGGATTAGGCAGGGAGATAGGGTTGCCGAGTCGTGGGATGAAAGCGCGGAGATTTTGCTCTCGAGTTTTTTTCCGGCGGCTGAAGAGCCTACGAGGGTTGTGGAAGTCAAGAAGGAGGCAAGGGAGTTTAGCTGGGAAGAGGTGGAATCGGCGGTCTTTGCCATGGCTGTCGGCAAGTCACCCGGCTTAGATGGGTTGGATGGTGTTACCCTGCGTCACGTTTGGGCGGCGCTAGGGTTCTACGTAAAATCGATGTTTGACGCCTGTCTGTCGAGAAATCGCTTTCCACCATTGTGGAAACAAGGTCGTGTGGTGGTGCTCCTCAAGTCGGAAGACAGGTTGAGGGACGATCCTAGCTCGTACCGCCCTATCACCTTGCTGAGTGTCTTCGGCAAGGTGCTGGAGCGGATGCTGGTCGGGAGACTCGCTTCTCTGTTGGACGGCTTGCACGGGCACCAGTTTGGCTTCCGGGCAGGAAGATCAGTCAAGGACGCGTGGCACCTGGTCAAGGAGACAGTGTCGGCCAGCGCGGAGAAGTACGTGTTGGGGGTATTTGTAGATTTTTCGGGTAGAAGGGACGGTGGGCGCGACACGGTAGATCATCTGGGATGGGTGACAAAGGGTGTGGACTGGGAACTGTACGAGACGGAATTGAAGAGCGTTGTTAATGTTGCTGAGGCCGACTTCGTCGACTTGCCGCCCGAAAGGCAATCGGAGGTTTTGTTGGATTGGGTAACCAAGACCAACGACCTTGTCCTGCGGAGGAGACCGAGGGGCAAGAGGCGAAGGCAGGTTTAGTGGTGGACAAGCGACTTGGCGGCATTGCGGCGTGATTCAAGGCGCTTGCGCAGGCTATTCCAGCGGGCCAGACGGGAACAGTCGCATACTTTGCCACAGAGGGAGGTAGAGTACCGAGCTTCTGTCCGGGCATATCGTCGAATGCTCAGGGAAGAGAAGGATGGGCATTGGCGGGAGTTTGTGCAGGAGCAAGGTAAAGACGATCCGTGGGGGGCGTTATACCGGATTTGTCGGGGCTTACGTGGGGACGCGGACATTCCGAGGATAAGGCAGGGTAACAGGGTCGCCGAGTCATGGGATGAGAGCGCGGAGATTTTATTGGGTAGTTTTTTTCCGGAGGCTGATGAACCTACTAGGGTTATAGAGGTCAGGGAGGAGGCTAGGGAATTTAGCTGGGATGAAATTGAGTCGGCAGTCTTTGCAATGGCTGTGGGCAAGTCACCTGGTTTAGATGGGGTCGATTTTGTAACTCTCCGTCACGTGTGGACGGCGCTGGGGTTCTACGTTAAGTCGATGTTTGACGCCTGCTTGTCGAGTAATCGCTTTCCGCCGTTGTGGAAAAAGGGCCGTGTGGTGGTGCTCCTCAAGTCGGAAGCTTTAAAGGGGCGTTTGATCTTCTCTCGTGGAACACGGTTTTATCGCGGTTTCGGGAATTGGGATGCGCGGAGATGGGACTATGGGCTGATTTTTTCAGGGAAAGGCGGGTTTGTTTAATGAAAAGAAGGGGGGTAGCATGGAGGAATGTAGAACGGGGTTGTCCTCAGGGGAGTATAAGTGGGCCTGTATGTTGGAATGCTTGTATGGATGTGCTTATGTGGGAGCTGGAGGCTGCAGACGGTAAGTTTGTCGCTTATGCCGATGACTTGCTCCTTCTTGTGGAGGGTGAAAGCAGGCTGGCGCTGGAGCGGGAGGCCTCCCGCCTTCTCGCGCTCGTTGTAGAGTGGGGAGAGCGGGTGGGTGTGCCTGTCTCCGGTTCTAAGTCGGTGACCATGCTCCTGAAGGGTAGGTTGTCGGCTAACCGACCTCCAGTGGTGCGCGTGGGAGGGGTGAATCTGCGTCATGTGCCCAAAGTGAAGTATCTGGGTGTGAATGTAAGCATGGGAATGAATTTTAGAGTGCATCTGGAAGTAATGCATGCGAAGATAGTACGAGTGGTCGGCATGATGCGAAGGGTTTTGCGGAAAGAGTGGGGGTTGGGTAGAAATGCATGTAGGGTGTTGTTTAAAGGGTTGTTCGTCAACTGCGCACTTATGCATGCAGTGTGTGGTATGGCGTTTTGGAGTACGGGTATGGTAGGGAGTTAATTAACAGGTGTGAACGGGTAGCTTTATATGCATGCGTAAGGGTTTGTAGGACTGTTAGTACAGAGGCAATGCAGGTATTAATGGGGGAATTGCCTTGGTGGTTAGAAGCGAAGAGAAGGGCGGGTTTGTATAAGGTGAAGCATGGGTTGTTACTAACACCCATGGATCTGGCGGTGGATGGGGACGTTAGGGGTCTAAACCAACCCCAGGTGAGGACCCTGCTGGCGGGTAAGGCCATCGAGGCTTGGCAGCGGGAATGGGATGCGTCGGAGAAGGGTAGGGTGACCTACTCCTTCATCCACGACGTCTCATTTGCCGGCCGGTGTCGGTGGTTCGATCCTAGTCTGAAGCTGAACTTTCTGCTGACAGGCCATGGGAGCATGAGGGCGTTTCTGCATGCAAGGGAACTGGAGAATGAAAGTTTGTGCGATTGTGGTAGTGCAGATGAGGATTGGCTGCATATTCTTTGCGACTGTACTCTTCTCGACGATGTTCGTGACCTAGGGGCGATGGGGGTGGTTTTGAGAGGGGGAATAACCGACGTGTCTGGGGTTATTACGCAGGAGGATAGATACAGGGTAGCAGAAGACTTCGCTAGGGAGGCGTTTGACAGGCGATTGGTGAGGTGGAGAGAGAGAGACGCCGGAGGGGGCTAGCTTTCTGGCTCTGGAGGAGTATGCTAATTGAGTGTATGTGTGTGTGAGAGAGGCTGGGTTGAACGACGGGGTGTATGGTGAGTGATCGTTGAGCGCAGCTTGAATGGGGGTGTGCAGGATACCACCATGCTGCAGTGATGGTTACTGCATACTCATCGGGCCAAGGGTGCGGAAGCTGGGCGGTACTGGACGGGTTAGCTTCGTCTTCTCCTAAGGGCCGCCTGGTGAAAGCATGGAGGTGGCGACTCCCCCTCCTTGGAGCTGGCGATACTTATGCCTGACTTGCACGAGTCTAATTAAGGAGCTGTTGGGGATGGAGCGGTGGCACTGCTGTGCGTCGCCAGGGATGGTGGCGTCGGTGCTGCTGCCGCCCCCGCCCTGTATCAGCGAAGCCTCCACCAGAAGGCTAATCTGGTACTCCGTGGGGCTGACCGTGCCCGGGGTATTTATACCCGGTCAGAGTTTGGGTGTGGTCTGCAGTACGCGCTATGGCGGAGGGTTTTGGTTTCAATAGGCATATGCAGGGGTGCTATGCCACCTCCACGGGTGAGCTGCGTGACAATACAGCTCGGGTGCTAGCCTGCATAGCTAGTAGGGTTTTGGATAGTGACCCGCCCCCACCAGTGGACCTTAACCGGGCTTGCACCCGGGGACAGGGATCGCTCGGCAGCAAACTGGTAGTCTTAGCTTCGGCTCTGACGCGTCTGATTGAGCGTTATTTAATCCCTGTTTTTATGGTTTGCCGAATGTAGTGCCTAACGGCGGAACATTACTGACTTCGTGTCCCTATCTACTAACTTTGCGCAGTGGCGATATCGTAACCAATGGGTCATACGGGTATCGCATTGCGTATAGTTTACACTTGAGACATAAATTTATGTACAGAGCAAAATTTAGAGAAAGTGTATTGGTTAGCTACAATCGCACCCTTATTGCACTGGGGAAACACTTCCCCGCAGTGACTTCGGAAACGAATAGAAGGCGGCAAGGTGAGCCGAGCTGCTGGTAAACCTACGACGCGTAAGTTTCCTTCTTACGGCTAAGTACGCCCAGTGCTCTCAAACCGCAGGCCGAATCCGCGCGCAGCCCGGAGGAAGCCTGTGTGGGAAAAGGCTTTGTATAGCGCAGGCCACAAAAACCAGTCTTTTTAAAAAATAAAAGCAATAAAGCAGGATGGCCCCATCCAAGTCTGCCACGGTGGCTTGCAAGGCCATCCAAAAACATATTAAGTCCTTGGGGCAACTTGTTGCCGACTTAAAAGCAAACATTGATAAGAGCAAAAATGGAAGCACTAAGACGGACAGAATCGCCATGTGCGAGAAAATTGAAGACGTGATAGAGGCATTAAAAAGCGAGCTTGCCCCTATCCAAGCCGTAGTTCCAATGGACCAGAAGCTCAATGAGATCATGAGCAAGCTGGAAGAGACCAACAAAAAAGTAAGCGAACCTACTAAGGCTAGCTACAGCCAGATTACCGCATCTGGTGCCCCTGGTGTTAAGAGGGCCATAAGGCAACAACATAGTAAGCCAGAGACTTTTAGGGTTGTAATCACTCCCAATGCTGACAACGAGGCCATTAAAACCAGCGATGACACTAAGGCCAAACTCACATCAAGCATCAAGCCACACAAAATCGGCTTCCGAGCTGATAAAGTTGTCAAGTTAGGCAACAAAAGAGTAATCATTGAGTCCTCGTCCAAGGAGGTTGAAAAACTCATTGGATCGAAGGATCTCAAGGAGGCTGGACTGGTGGCCACGTTGGCCGGGAAATTCAACCCTAGGGTACTGGTGAAATATGTACCTGCTGAGACAAGTGACGAAGACTTAGTCCTGGATATTGTTCGTGAGAACCCAGAGGTCACGAAACAAACAGATGTAAAGATGATTGGAAAAATGGGCCCTAGAGGTGGAAAGTGGTACCATGCCATATTAGAGGTGACATCGCAAACCCGCACAGCTTTAGCCAAAACACAGTTACACGTTGGTGGTTGGGCATACTGCAAAGTGGAAGATCATGTCTCCATGCGCAGATGTTTTAAGTGTCAAGGGTTCGGACACACATCGGCGAACTGTAAAAGAGGCGAGTCGTGCGGTCACTGCGGTGGAGCCCATGCATACAAGGACTGCACCAAAAAAGCAGAGGCACCTATGTGCATTAACTGCAAAAGGGACAACATGAAAGATTTTGCGCACCCAGCACGAGACCAGAAATGCCCACACTACACACGCAAATTGGACGCTTTTGTTAAAAACATCAATTATGGTGCTTAAAGCTATGAAAGTTATTCAAGCAAACTTGCAAAACTCAAGACTGGCTACTCAAGAGTGCATAAGTTTAGCGAGAAGAGAAAAGATAGATATTTTGGCTCTTCAAGAGCCATATAACTACCTAAATAAGCAATCTAATACTTACGTTATACCTGGTGTCTCCGACGCACAGGTATTATCAGTAAGCGACAAGAGATTCTTTGCGGCTATCTGTATTCTCAATCCTAATCTGAAAGCTCTCAAGATGGTTCAGTTTACCAACGAGTTTCAAGTAATTTGTGAGATAACAAGTGGGCAATCTGCAATCGTGGTGGGATCCATATACTTTGCGCCAAGGAATAATATGGATACGGACCTTGAGTTCTTCTCGAGGGCCGTCGATGAAATTCATGGAACACAACAATTGTATTGCTGCGACGCAAATGCCAAGTCGGATGTCTGGTTTTCAGGCACCAACGATGACAGAGGTCGCAGCCTGTTAGAGTTTTTAGTTGGGAAAGACTTGTATTGCAATAACGAAGCCGCATACGGCAATAGTTCATTCCTTCCTTCATTCTTCGAATCGTCGACCCACAAGATTGTGGTGCGCATATCTAGATTCACAAGGTTCTGAAAAATCGCAAAGTTCATTTTGTATTTTTCTTATTTATCCTCGCGATATTTTATATTTCAGTTGTAAGTACCCTACGGGGTACTTATTGTTTATACTTTTTATTTTTTTACCATCTCAGGCATCCTCTACGGTTTGATGTTTCATATTGACTCGTACTTGTACGTATTATTTTTTAATTTGCTTGAGGATGCCTATGCGCATTACTTTGATATAAGGCTGCAGTGGCTTTTTAAATGTTTATTATAATGTCTTTTCTTTACCAACCGACGGCCGGTATAGCCGAAATGTTGTCATATCAGTCTTTATATGTCAATTTACTTTTAGCCAAATGCCTCGTCATCTAATTAGTGACGCGTATGAATGGATTAACGAGATTCCCTCTGTCTATATAACTTATTCACGTTGTAGCAGTCGAGCTGAGCGGACGTGTTTTGTGAGCTCTGTGTGCGCTGCGGTCTGTTCAGTCTCGTCGGTAGAGCACGTGGCTTTCTGAGTGTTTGAAAACTGGTTTATAGTGTGTTTCTCAGGATTGGTAAGAGGAATGACCCGAATTGCCCTACGTGCAATAAGGTGGACGATCCAATCCACAGGATCTACACGTGTCCTGACTTCGTCGATGACAGAACGCTAGTTCAAGGACTGCTTACAAACTGGCCAGTTGATCCACCTGAACTTTTAGTTCAGCTGGAAGACGTTTTAACTCTAGAGATTTTCACCAAACCTAGAGCAAGGTAGTAAGAAGATTCGTCATAATAGTGACGCGATGTACATAAGAACAATAACTCTAGAGATTACCACCAAAACTAGAGGAAGGTAGAAAGAGGACAAGTCATAATAGTGACGCAAAATGTAAATACGTGTATGTAAATAATAAGAGACAACATGCGAGTGAAAGGCACAATCACTACGTCATGGCATAATATAATTTATGTTTTATAATTACTTAGTAGTAGTGAATTAATTATAAGTTAGTATGTAGTTAATATTGTAAACAAGGCACTGGAACTAGTTAGTAGGGGCTCGCCTCCTCGTGGCTAGGGACGGGAACTTCGCTTCGGCGATGCTGAGAAGCCCATTGTGTAGTTAAGGTCTAGAAGGGTCAAAATACCTCCAAAATTGTATCTATTTGAACAATAAAGAGATTAAAGGAGCATGGGCGTAGGCCCATACTCCTCTCCTTTTTGTCCCTATCTACGAACTTTGCGCAGTGGCGATATCGTAACCAATGAGGACAACGGGTATCGCATTGTGCAGAGTTCACACTTGAGACAAATTTATGTACAGAGCGAAATTTAGAGAAAGTGTATTGGTTAGCATCAATCGCACCCTTATTGCACTGGGGAAACACTTCACCGCAGTGACTTCGGAAACGAATAGAAGGCGGCAAGGTGAGCCGAGCTGCTGGTAAACCTACGACGCGTAAGTTTCCTTCTTACGACTAAGTACGCCCAGTGCTCTCATACCGCAGGCCGAATTCGCGCGCAGCCCGGAGGAAGCCTGTGTGGGAAAAGGCTTTGTATAGCGCAGGCCACAAAAAATCAGTCTTTTTAAAGACTAAAAGCAATAAAGCAGGATGGCCCCATTCAAGTCTGCCACGGAGGCTTGCAAGGCCATCCAAAAACATATCAAATGCTTGGGGCAACTTGTTGCCGACTTGAAATCAAATATTGATAAGAGCAAGAATGGAAACACTAAGACGGACAGAATCGCCAAGTGCGAGAAAATTGAAGACGTGATAGAGGCATTAAAAACAAGCTTGCCCCTATCCAAGCCGTAGTTCCAATGGACCAGAAGCTCAATGAGATCATGAGCAAGCTGGAGGAGACCAACAAAAAGTAAGCGAACCTACTAAGGCTAGCTACAGCCAGATTGCCGCATCTGGTGCCCCCGGTGTTGCGAGGGCCATAAGGCAGGAACATAATAAGCCAGAGACCTTCAGGGTGGTAATCACTCCCAACGCTGACAACGAGGCCATTAAAATCAGTGAAGACACTAAGGCCAAGCTCACAAAAAGTATCAAGCCACACAAAATTGGCTTCCGAGCTGATAAAGTTGTTAAGTTAGGCAACAAAAGAGTAATTATCGAGTCCTCGTCCAAGGAAGTTGAAAAACTTATTGGATCGAAGGAACTCAAAGAGGCCGGACTGGTGGCCACGTTGGCCGGGAAATTCAACCCTAGGGTACTGGTGAAATATGTACCTGCTGAGACAAGTGACGAAGACTTAGTCCTGGATATTGTTCGTGAAAACCCAGAGGTCACAAAACAAACAGACGTAAAGATGATTGGTAAAATGGGCCCTAGAGGTGGAAAGTGGTACCATGCTATATTGGAGGTGACACCGCAAACCCGCACAGCTTTAGCCAAAACAAAGTTACACGTTGGTGGTTGGGCATACTGCAAAGTGGAAGATTATGGCTCCATGCGCAGATGTTTTAAGTGTCAAGGGTTCGGACACACATCGGCGAACTGTAAAAGAGGCGAGTCGTGCGGTCACTGCGGTGGAGCCCATGCATACAAGGACTGCACCAAAAAAGCAGAGGCACCTATGTGCATTAACTGCAAAAGGGACAACATGAAAGATGTTGCGCACCCAGCACGAGACCAGATATGCCCACACTACACACGCAAATTGGACGCTTTTGTTAAAAACATCAATTATGGTGCTTAAAGCTATGAAAGTTATTCAAGCAAACTTGCAAAACTCAAGACTGGCTACTCAAGAGTGCATAAGTTTAGCGAGAAGAGAAAAGATAGATATTTTGGCTCTTCAAGAGCCATATAACTACCTAAATAAGCAATCTAATACTTACGTTATACCTGGTGTCTCCGACGCACAGGTATTATCAGTAAGCGACAAGAGATTCTATGCGGCTATCTGTATTCTCAATCCTAATCTGAAAGCTCTTAAGATGGTTCAGTTTTTTAACGAGTTTCAAGTAATTTGTGAGATAACAAGTGGGCAATCTGCAATCGTGGTGGGATCCATATACTTTGCGCCAAGGAATAATATGCATACGGACCTTGAGTTATAATAGATGATAAGCTTTTATTCACTCAGCACATCAACTATGTTGTTGATCGTGCCAGGACCATATTTGTAACACTAAGGCGATACATGAAACTAGGATGGGGACGTCCACCCGAAGGTCTGATAACTATATATAAGGGGGCAGTAGTGCCCATAGTCACTTATGGATGCACCATATGGGGGCATAGAGCTAACCAAGCCAGAAATAAGAGGAAGTTGACAAGCCTTACAGGCTTCTGTGGCAAAGTGATTACAGCTTCATACATGTCGGTCTCTAACGAGGCCGGCTGTGTGTTGGCTGCACTTCCACCATTGAATCTAGTAATAGATGAAAAGGTCGTAAGAGCCAAACTAAGATCTGGCGAGTCAACCAGTCTTTATGGCAATGGGATTAGCGTAGAAGATTACAATCTATCCAGAAGTGACTGCCTGAGCGAGGTGAGGCGAATTCTCGTTGGCAGATGGCAGGAGTCATGGGATGAAATTGAGAAAGGATCCGTAACATACAAATTCCTACCTGAAGTAGGTGACCAACGCACTTTCCATCCGTGCTCGGCGGGTCTCTCGCAGATCCTAACCGGGCATGGCGAATTTGCTTGCCACCTCTTCCGAATAGGTAAGAGGAATGATCCGAATTGCCCTACATGCAACCAGGTCGACGATCCGATTCACAGGATCTACACATGCCCTGACTTTGTCGATGAGAGAACGCTGGTACAAGGAATGCTTACAAACTGGCCAGTTGATCCACCTGAACTTTTAGTTTAGATGGATGACCTATTAACTCTAGAGATTTTCACCAAACCTAGAGCAAATTAATAAGATGACTCGTCATAATAGTGACACGATGAATATAGGCACGTATTAACTCTAGAGAATACACCAAACCTAGAGCAAAGTAACAAGAGGACATGTCAATAGTGACGCAAATGTATATATGTGTATATAAATAAATGCAAATAAGAGACAACATGCGAGTGAAAGGCACAATCACTACGTCATGGCTGAATATAATTTAAGTATTATAATAACTTAGTAGTAGTGAATTAATTATAAGTTAGTATGTAGTAATATACTGTAATCAAGGCACTGGAACTAGTTAATAGGGGCTCGCTTCCTCGTGGCTAGGGACGGGAACTTCGCTTCGGCGATGCTGAGAAGCCCATTATGTAATTAAGGCCTAGGAGGGTCAAAATACCTCCAAAATTGTATCTATTTGAACAATAAAGAGATCAAAGGCTGGATATCGCGCGGCCGCCCAAGCGCTTAGAGCTCTTCGAGACAGAGACGACTGACACCGAGCCGGTCGTCCCCAAGGGAAAAAGATCGATTTACTCCCCCATCACCGAAGGAGACGTGTCTGCAGCCCTGCAGTCGTGGACCAACTCAGCCCCCGGTCCCGATGGCATCTTCGTGGCCCAGGTCAAGAGATGCCCACCGCAGTTGCTGCAGGTCCTACTCAACGCCGTCCTCTACAGGACCCACACACCAACGGTATGGAGAAGGAGCAGGACGATACTTATCCCGAAGGAAGGCGATCGGCGGAGTGCCAGTAACTGGAGGCCAATCACTATCGGGTCCGCTGTGCAGAGACTTCTGCACCGGATCCTGGCCAAACGTATCAGCGGCACGGCGGAGCTCCACACCCTCCAGCGCGGTTTTCGAGATGTGGATGGTTGTCTCGCCAATGTGGTACTGCTGGAGCACTATATCAAGGCCCGAAGACTCCAAGAAAAATCCTTCAACGTCGTTTCCTTGGACGTTCGGATGGCCTTTGACACTGTGGCCCATCACAGCATCGCCGGGGATCTGCGCCGCCAGGGCTACGACAATGAGACCATTCAGTACATCCATGGAACACTCCAAGCCACCACCAACATCAAGGTCGGCAACACGGTCTTACCGGAGCTAAAATTTAAGAGTGGCGTCAAGAAAGGCGACCCGTTGAGCCCCGACTTATTCAACATCGTGCTTGACGAGTTA
>OY720463.1:32132214-32234714 GCA_963082715.1 Harpalus rubripes | reverse complement strand
TCGATCGTAAGAGCGCTTGACAGGGCTGGACTGGATGAAGCTACCGTTGAGTACGTAGTAGGAACATTAAACGCTCATACGACCATCACTATGAACGGTTTCTCTACACGTGATCTACGTTTCACAAGGGGGGTGAAAAAGGGCGATCCCCTCAGTCCATTGCTATTTAATTTAGTGATGGACGAACTTTTGAGGGAGTTAAACTCCACAAGACCTGGAGGAACTCTGGACGATGAGAGAACTAAACTCTGTGCCATGGCTTTTGCGGATGATTTGGTGTTGCTTGAGGACCGGGACGTGGATATGAGCATCACGCTCAATCTCACGGAACGATTCCTGGCAGACCGAGGTATGGCTCTTAATGCTCGTAAGTGCGTATCGATAGCAGCCGCTAAGATCTTGGGGAAATCTGTTGTACGCACAAGAGCCATATTCAAAGTCGCAGGAGAACCTATAAGGTCGATTAACAGCTTACAGACCTTCCGGTACCTAGGGCTTCACTTTTCTTCTGCGGGAGCCTGTAAACCATCTTTGTTCAACCTGACCAACTGGTTGAACAATATCACAAAAAGTCCTCTCAAACCGTTCCAGAAGTACGCTCTGATACGTGATCACGTTGTAACACGTTTGTACCACGGTTTGCAAAATCCGGCCATCACCGGTGGCACTCTACACGAATGCGATCGTTAAATCCGCAAGACCATCAAGCGGATTTTGCATTTGCCTGAGACTACGGGCAGTCAGTTCATCCATGCGCGGATTCGCGATGGTGGATTGGGGATCACACAGCTTAGGACCAAAATTCCTCACATTATGCTGGGTCGTATCACGAGAGAGCGCCTGCAGAACTCAACACTGGATTTGATTATGCAGGTTGAACCGTCGAGCAATTTCCATCAGAGGTTGACCCGCCTGGCAGCTAAGGGCAACCCAGACCCCTACTGGCGTGAAAAACTGACCACTCGCGCGTTTAGTAGGGGTATCGAGTCAGCAGAGGAGGACAGCGCCAGCCGCAACTGGTTGTTTTACCCGCCCAAGCAATGGTCTGGACGTGACTTCGTTCGTGCTGTCCAACTTCGCACGAACACGCTGCCCTGCAAAGGCGTCCCCTCGGTTCCCCGTGCCGAGCGCTTCTGCAGAGCCGGGTGACGCAGAGTGGAAAGCCTGTCGCACATCTTGCAGGGCTGCAAGGTAAGTCACTATGAGCGTATTAAACGCCATAATGAGGTTGTAAAGAAAATCGCTAGACACGTTCGCGGGAAGGGCTGGGAAGTTGAACCGCACGTCAGACACCCAGACGGCCGTTTGTTTAAACCGGACTTAGTGATACACCAGGACCAGCGTATAGTGGTCACGGACGCCCAGATTTGCTGAGAAGGTCCGCGTATCCTTGCAAAGAGCTGGTCACGTAAGCTGCTGGTGTACGATAACATCAAGTTCCGGGAGGCGGCGGCTCGTCGTTGGCCAGGCAAGGAGCTTGTCTTCTTGCCATTGCTATTAGGGGCCAGAGGCATATGGCCCCGTTGCAACGCGGAGACTCAGGCGGCCTTAGAGATCCTCAAACAGCTAAAGGGATCGTGTGTACACACCTGCCTGAAGTGGGGTGGGACCATCCACCGCCTCTTTATGGCGTCTGTGTGGCGGAATAATGCTGGGAGAGCTTAGGTGGTGGTCCTAGACGCCCTCTTTAAACATCTAAGAGTGGAGGATCACCCTCGTCGGAGTTGTCCGACTGCGTCCAAGACTATAATAAGTGCATTTTAACCCTTAATTTTATGTACCTATCTAGTCCTTGCACACAATACCCTGCCCACGGCGGGCCAACACCTTTAGCCGAAATGTACTTAGCTAAAGGTTTGCTAAGGTATTGTACAATAGCCAAATGCCTCGTCATCTAATTAGTGACGCGCATGAATGGATTAACGAGATTCTCTCTGTCCCTATCTACTAACTTTGCGCAGTGGCGATATCGTAACCAATGAGGTCAACGGGTATCGCATTTTGCAAGGTTCACACTGAGACATAAATTTATGTACAGAGCGAAATTTAGAGAAATTGTATTGGTTAGCATGAATCGCACCCTTATTTCACTGGGGAAACACTTCCCCGCAGTGACTTCGGAAACGAATAGAAGGCGGCAAGGTGAACCGAGCTGCTGGTAAACCTACGACGCGTAAGTTTCCTTCTTACGGCTAAGTACGCCCAGTGCTTCCATACCGCAGGCCGAATTCGCGCGCAGCCCGGAGGAAGCCTGTGTGGGAAAAGGCTTTGTATAGCGCAGGCCACAAAAACCAGTCTTTCTGAAGACTACCAAACAAACGAGGATGGCCCCAACGAAGTCTGCCACGGAGGCTTGCAAGGCCATCCAAAAACATATCAAGACTCTAAGCCAACTTGTTGCTGAACTAAAAGGCAACATAGAGAAGAGCAAAAGTGGAAGCTCTAAGGCTGATAGGATCGCGAAATGCGAGTCCATGGAAGAGACTATAGACCTGTTAAAAAGCAAGCTTGCCCCTATCCAAGCCGCTGCACCGATGGACCAGAAGCTCAATGACATCATGAGCAAGCTGGAAGAGACGAACAAACGGGCAAATGAACCTATTAAGGCAAGCTATAGCCAGATTGCTGCGGCTGGCAAACCCGAAGTCACCCGAGCAATCAGGAACACAGCAAAGTTACCAGAAACATTCAGAGTGGTAATCTCCCCACTGGCAGACAACGAATCGTTGAAAACCAGTGAGAAAACAAAAATGAAATTGACAAAGACAATAAATCCGAAAGTGATTGGATTCAAGGCTGACAAAGTGGTGAGTCAGCAATAAAAGGGTCATAATTGAGTCTTTATCCAAGAACGTTGAAAAACTTATTGGATCAAAGGAACTAAAGACCGCTGGACTAGTAGCTAAAGTGGCTGACAAATACAATCCGAGGGTCATTGTAAAATATGTACCCTCAACGACAAGTGACGCAGATCTAATCCAGGATATTGTTTGAGAGAACCCTGAGGTCACAAAAACAACAGATGTAAAACTTGTAGGAAAGACGGGCCCTAGAGGTCAAAAGTGGTTCCATGCGATATTGGAAGTCACTCCGCAAACACGCGCCTCACTCATACTAACGCAAGTGCACATTGGTGGTTGGGCATACTGCCGGGTTGAGGATCATGTCTCAATCCGCAGATGCTATAAGTGTCAAGGGTTCGGGCACACATCAGTGAACTGTAAAAGGGACGAGGAGTGTGGGCATTGCGGAGGACGCCACGCATACAAGAACTGCACCAAAAAGGCTGAGCCTCCTAAGTGCATGAACTGTAAAAGAGACAACTCAAAGGAAATAGCGCACGCACCACGTGATCAAAACTGTCCACACTACAAGCGTAAACTGGCCGCCTTTTTGAAAAACATCAATTATGGAACTCAGGAAGTAGTAAGTTTAACGAGAAGAGATAAGATAGATATTTTGGCTCTTCAAGAGCCATATAACTACCTTAACAAGCAAACCAACACTTACATGATACCTAATGTCCCCGACGCAAAGGTAATATCTGTAAGTGACAAACAGTTCTTTGCGGCTATCTGTATTCTCAATCCTAATCAGAAAGCTCTAAAGATGGCCCAGTTTACCAACGAGTTTCAAGTTATATGCAAAATTACAAGTGGACAGACTGCGATCGTGGTGGGTTCCATATACTTTGCGCCAAGAAATAATATGGAAACTGACCTTGAGTTCTTCTCTAAAGCAACAGATGCACTCCATGGAGCACAACAGGTGTATTGTTGCGACGCAAATGCCAAGTCGGATGTCTGGTACTCAGGCACCAACGATGACAGAGGTCGCACGCTGTTGGAGTTCTTGATGGATAAGGACTTGTACTGCATTAACGAAGCTGGACAACCAAAGACCTTTAGTGGACCCAACGGTGAGAGTAACATTGATGTTACAATCACCGGAGGTAACGCAATGCCTAATATTAATAAATGGGAAGTAAAGGTTGGCGTACTTACAAGCGACCATCGACCTATTCTATTTGAATATCTTGCCGATATTAAAACGCAGAACACAACCTCCGGATACATACTCAAGCATGGTAACTGGGAAGCTATAAGGCTCAGTCTGACAGATCTCATAAACCATATCGACTCCCTGCCCTGGGAACCGACCACAGAACGCATAGACTACATAGTAGATACACTAACTAGTGGCATACAGGCAATCCTGGATAGCTTTGTACCGAAACGTAGACTCTTTGCTGGCAGAGAAGATTGGTGGACTGAGAATCTTGAAAGACATAGATGCAAAGTCCAAAAGCTCAAACGCCTAGCGCAGCGAGCCAGAGACCAAGCAGACAGACGAGTACATGCCAACAACTATAGCGCAGCCCTTGCTGAGTATAAGAAAGAGGTCCAAAGGGCGCGTGATGCATCTTGGAAACGATTTGTTGAAGAGGATCTGAACGCTAACCCGTGGGGTGTTACTTACAAATTGGCTTGTTCCAAGAGTAAGAAAACGCCTCCACTAAGTACCGTACACCTAGGCGATGATCAGTATACTATAGACACTGAGTCGTCACTCAGGGCTATCCTTGATGCATTGATGCCCGACGACTCGGTAGATACCGACACTCCTGAGCACACAAATATTAGAAAAATGAGTACAAATCTAACCACAGAAAGAACAGAGCTTCCAGAATTGACGGATAAGTTGATTATGGAACTCATTGGCTGCATTGGTAACAAGAAGGCTCCGGGTCTTGATGGTATCCCCGGGGCCTTCATTAAGAACACAGCAGATGTCCTCGCACACTTCTTGCGTAGGTTATTTGAAGATTATCTGGGAATAGGGTATTTTCCCAAAGCATGGAAGATAGGCAATCTTAAAATAATACCGAAGGGTGTCAATAGGGACTTAGCTGACCCCAAATCATACAGACCCATATCTCTCCTATCTGAGTTTGGGAAACTGTTTGAAAGACTGATAGTGCACTTGTTGCACAGAGACAGACAAGACTTTCACAATAAAAATCAATTTGGATTTGTGAAAGGAAAGTCGACAACGCAAGCCGTGAGTGAAATCATTAACTGGATCAAAAATTCAGAAGACAAGTATGTTACTGGTATTTTCCTTGATATATCTGGTGCATTTGACAACCTCTGGTGGCCTTGTGTCATTCAGAGGCTCAAAGACATCAACGTAAACAACCGCGTTCTGCAGGTATTGTATAGTTACCTGCAGAACAGGAACGCAATATACACTGTCGGAAACATCTTCGTCAGTAAGGACCTTTCCAAAGGGTGCCCGCAAGGATCAGTCCTGGGGCCCCTATTATGGAATATGGTGGTGGATACCCTCCTAGAAAATGTAGCAATTAAACGCACAAAAATAATCGCCTACGCAGACGATATACTGGTACTTGTTAGTGGCAACAGCCGAAACAGTTTGGAGCAGACCGCAAGGGAAGCTCTAGACAGAGTTGGAGGCTGGGCTAAGACAAACAAGCTGTCTTTCTCCGTAAAAAAGAGTAAGTACATGCTTCTCAAAGGCAAATTGCGCAGAGACCCCACGGTCAAACTTAATGGGTGTAATGTCAGACGAACACGCACATACAAGTACCTAGGTATTATTATCGATGACAGGCTTTTATTCACTGAGCACATCAACTACATAGCTGATCGTGCCAGAACTATATTTGCAACATTAAGGCGCTACATGAAACTAGGATATGGACGTCCACCCGATGGTCTGGTTACTATATACCAGGGGGCAGTAGTGCCAATAGTCACGTACGGATGCACCATATGGGGGCATAAGGCTAGCCAAGCCAGGAATAAGAGGAAACTGACAAGCGTCACTGGCTTTTGTGGCAAAGTGATAACGGCTACATACATGTCGGTCTCAAACGAGGCTGCTTGCGTGCTGGCCTCACTAATACCCTTGAATCTAGTAATAGAGGAAAAGGTTGCCAAAGCCAAACTAAGATCTGGCGAGTCAGTCACTCTTAATGGCAAAGGGATTAGCAAAGAAGATTATAATCTACCCAAACGTTACTGTTTAAGCACAATAAGGCGTACGCTAGTTGACGAATGGCTGAGCGCGTGGGATGAGACTGAGAAAGGATCTGTCACGTACAAATTCCTACTTGACGTAAGTGAACAGCGCACTTTCCAACCGCGGTCGGCGGATCTATCACAGATCCTCACCGGACATGGCGAATTTGCCTGCCACCTCTTCAGGATTGGCAAGAGGAATAACCCAAATTGCCCTACGTGCAATCAGGCGCACTATCCAATTCACAGGATCTACACGTGTCCTGACTTTGTCGATGAGAGAACGCTGGTTCAAGGAATGCTTTTAAACTGGCCAGTTGATCCACCTGAACTTTTAGTTCAGCTGGATGACGTACTAACTCTAGAGATTTTCAACAAACCTAGAGCAGTATAGTGACATGTACATAGGCACGTATTAACTCTAGAGATTACCACCAAACCTAGAGCAAAGAAGTAAGAGAACATGTCATAATAGTGACGCAAAATGTGTATTTATATGTAATAATAAGAGACAACATGCAAGTGAAAGGCACAATCACTACGTCATGGCAAAATATAATTTATCTATTATAATTACTTAGTAGTAGTGAATTAATTATAAGTTAGTATATAGTAATATATTGTAAACATGGCACTGAAGCTAGCTAGTAGGGGCTCGCCTCCTCGTGGCTAGGGACGGTAACTTCGCTTTGGCGATGCTAAGAAGCCCATTGTATAGATAATGTCTAGGAGGGTCAAAATACCTCCAAAAAATGTATTCGATTTTGATCATTAAAGAGATTTAAGGAGCATGGCCCATACTCCTCTCCTTTTTTGTCCCCTCTGCTTTTCAGTTGTTGTATTGCTTTTGTATAATAATTGAAACCAAGATATAAGCACCAAAAATTTTATATTATTCCAAAACTTAGTTAAAAGCAACTTATATGGGTATGGGCCAACACTGTTGCTAAATATTGAAAAACATACGCCGAACTACGCACCTCCCCGAGGTCCATTCGTCCACGAATGAAGGCTTACTAGGTACCCTATTGCACGGGGCCGTTATAATGTTATAAGTTCCTTCGATGGCTAAGCACCACCGTACAGCTCGACCGGATCTGCTAGTTTAGAAGCATAGCTAAACGAGCTCTTCCGACCGTGAGGCATTTCGTGTTAGTTCGTCGCCGTATTGTTACGACGTCAGCTTTTTTATTTCTGCGCGGCCACTCTGGATACGAGACGCCACTTCAGTTGCGAAGTAACTTGTGGAGCCAGATACAGTATCAAAGAGCATAACCTCTTGCCACTGGCTCCACCACTTGTGGTGAGATATTGTTCTTCTCCTCTTGGGCCCCGTTAAACCACACAGAACGCAGTGGAGTCTGACAGGAACTCTAACATTCTCACTGTCGATATCACGCAACGGGCGTTCCATGTGAACAATGTGATTCCGTGCTCATCAACAAAGCCGGCTTAAGAAAACACCAATTACGGAACTGTCGGGGTAGACACTATCTTCCAAAATGTCCTGACTGTCAGGTTGAGTACCCTTCTGTACAAAGCCTCAGTCAACATCGGAGACAGGCACACCCAGCATCCTACAACGCCGAAATGGAGGCGGAGGCCAGTCGGGGAAGCCAAAGCGGGCCTGGTCCGTCATCGAGCTAACCAAATTAGCTCAACTTGAGCTAGGTTATGCCGGTGACGACCTTAACGCATATCTGGCCTCCCAGCTGAAGAGAACGGTTGAGTCGGTGAAGGGTCAACGTAGGAACGAAAAATACAAGAACATCCGTTCCATTGAGGAACGCAAGCTTGACAGGGTGGAAGAGGCGACTGAAGAATCCTCCCATCACAGTAGCAGTAATGAGGAGGGCTTCGAAACTCCCCCATCTAGCCCGGAGAGTAACCGTGCTCTCCGGCCACGAAAAGGCTTACGTGATATTAAAGAGACCAGCTTAATGTCTGACTCAAGTGAAGGTAGCGAGTACATCCCTACCTCACTCGGTAAGTCACCAGACATTGAGAGCTCATGGGACAGTGGGTCAGAGACGAAAAATCATCAAGAATCTCTGACTACACCCATGGACTGTGAAGAACCACTAGTACACGATCCCGTCAGGGAGTATCTTGTGTTACTTAGTAACACTGAGTCATACATGGGCTATGTAGAAAGGATTCATAATTTTATTGATGATCCAGTACCCTCTACACTGTCTCGTGTCCTCAGTACGCTGGTCTCAAAGCCTGGAGGAAACACAGGGGCCGTCCACCCGTCAAAAACTAGTACAGTTGCAAGTAGTTCCCGCGCTGGCCCCAAGCCGGCGAAAACCGTTTCTTCTTCGCTCCAAAAGCCCGGGGATGTGCCGCCCCAAGCGCCAAATGCTAATCATAAGCAAGCACGCGTGGCGGAGTACAAGAAGATACAAGATCTGTACACGAGGGACAAGAAGATAGTCGCTAGCCTGTTCGGCGAAGAAGATCATAACGCCCCGGACGTGCACCCGACTGCCGACGAGGTCGAAGCAGCTTATGCCGTTATTTTTAGCAAACCATCACCACCGGACCGCGAACCGGTGGTACAAGTTGATTACGGGGAGTACACTTCGTACCTCCCCATGACCGAAGAGGAGATAGGCGAGGTGATCCGGACACTGCAGCCATCAGCTGCAAGGCCAGACAATATTAGAATTAAATACCTCAGGAGCATGGACGTTAAAGCGTTGACGATTTTGTTCAACGGTATGCTCCTGGGGTCATGCGTACCACCCGAATTGAAAGCCTGCCGGACCACTTTAATACCTAAGGGTGGTGATCCGGCCGATGTGGCTAACTGACTGGCGTCCGATAACTAACAGGAAACACGGATTTGATAGAGAACACTATTTTTGAGTGTATTTGCTAATATATTGTATGAATATATTTATGGAAAGATTGGCATTGTCTACAGCATATCCGCGAATGAACGCTTTTATGCGTAATGATCATATGCGGATATATGATAGTGTAGTAGAAATAACGTTCACAGGCAATTCACGTATATTCTATAGCACTTTAAAAAGTATCTTATAATATCGAGGTATATATTTTTATATACCTTGAGTGAGGCAATATTTTCTATTATATATTGTATAAATATATTTGTGAAAATATTAGCATTGTCTACAGCACGTCCGCGGGTAAACGCTTTTATGCGTAAGGCTCATATGCGGACGCCATAACCACTTTGAACGCACGAAAGTTACTATAGCACACCACAGAAGAAGATTTTTATACCTTTATATGTGTTTGTGTTTAGTTTCATTATGTCTACAGCATCTCAGCGAAGAGTTTTTAAGTAAGTGATATTATGCAAAATACATATGTGGGACTGTGTGACCCTTAATAAATATATATTTTTTATATATTGTCCGAAATTGTGTATGGACAAGGGTCTATATATATATATATATATATATATATATATATATATATATATATAATATGTAATATATTAATATGTAGACAGCATATCCGCGAGTGAGCGCTTTTATGCGTACTGATCATTTGCGGATATATGATAGTGTAATAGAAATAACGGTTACAGGCAATTCACGTATATTCTATAGCACTTTAAAAAGTATCTTATAATATCAAGGTATATATTTTTATATACCTTGAGTAAGGCAATATTTTCTATTATGTTGTATAATTATATTTGTGAAAATATTGGCATTGCCTACAGCATATCCGCGGGTGAAAGCTTTTATGCGTAAGGCTCATATGCGGGTGGTGTAGTAGAAATAACGTCCACAGACTATGCACGTATATTCTATTGCACTTTAAATTACAAAAATTTTAATATTGAGGTATATATTTTTATATACCGTGAGTGAGGCAATATTTTTTATTATATATTGTATATATATATATATATATATATATATATATATATATATATATATATATATATATATATATATATACCGGGTGGTGGTGATTAGGGGTGAACATATGGATTTAACATGGGATTTTATTTTTTTGTAATTTCCTGCTCTCCTGTTTATTATACGGCAAAAACTGTAGAGTACAAAATTGTTCAGAATTTAAAATTGTATACATAAATGTATTTACATTTATTATTATGTTTTTGGTTTCTTCACAATTTAAAAAAAAATTCAAAATATCTGTTATTTTGTAGCAATAGCCATGGAATTTATTTTTTTCTGATTGTCAAAAATTATTTAACTTAAAAATTAACTAAAAACAAACAACTTTTAATTTTAATACGCATTTTTTATTAGGTATACCATTTAATAATAAACCAATTCCAAATTTTGATTTATCATAACCAATACCATTTCTTCAGTCACTTCGTTATGACGTCTTCTATTATTATTATCATTATTATTATTATTTTGTGTTCTCAAATTTTTTAACAAGTTTAGATATTGTTGCTACAATAGGAATTGGTGTATTTTCGTACTTTATGGAAAACAAATCACGTATTCTTCTAAACTATTTCCACCATAATATTTTTTTAAAACGAAAACTCGTTCCTTATTCGAATAAACATTCATTAATAAACTAACTTTTTATTAGAGAAAATTTCAAAAATTTGACAGAAATTTAATGACATTATTATGTTTAAACATTTGAGTTATAAGTCATGTCTATTGCTACAAATTAACAGAAACTTTGAAATTTCTTTTTAAAATTGTGAAGAAACCAAAAACAATAATAAATGTAAATACATTTTTGTATGCAGTTTTTAATTCTGAACAATTTTAAAAAGAAAGTTTTTGCTCTAAAATATGATTTTTTATGAGGATATCTCGAGGCGTTTACAAACACCGTTCTACAACCCAGCTTCAGCCGCAGAATCTTTTTCACCAGCAAATAGCCCGAATATTGGAACGTGTAGAGAAGAGCTTCCAGAAATCGGTTACGTCGGTTCATTGAGAACGGTGGCCACCACCTTCAAGTTTTTTTGTTTAAAACTGCTTGATTTTAAACTTCCAATTATGTTCTTTTATTATCCAAAAATACATTTTGTCTATCAGCAATATTTTTTTTATTCGCCTTCAAAAAAAGGAAGTTTCTAGGCCCCAGTCTGTATAAATAAATTTGTAAATTTTCAAAGCATATTATTTATAATAAAATAAGTCGAAGAAATACATTTATCGGATTCTGTGGATTCGAAAAGCGACGAGTTCGATTTAATAAACAATATAAAGAATTAACAGAAACTTTGAAATTTCTTTTTAAAATTGTGAAGAAACCAAAAACATAATAATAAATGTAAATACATTTTTGTATGCAGTTTTTAATTCTGAACAATTTTAAAAAGAAAGTTTTTGCCCTAAAATGAACAGGCGAGCAGGAAATTGCAAAAAACTAAAATTTCATGTTAAATCCCTATGTTCACCCCTAACCGCCACCACCCTGTATATATATATATATATATATATATATATATATATATATATATATATATATATATATATGAAAATATTGGCGTAGTCTACAGCATGTCCGCGGGTGAACGCTTTTATGCGTAAGGCTCTTATGCGGGTGGTGTAGTAGAAATAACGTCCACAGACTATGCACGTATATTCTATTGCACTTGAAATCAGAAAAATTTTAATAACGAGGTATATATTTTTATATACCTTGAGTGAGGCAATATTTTCTATTATATATTTGTATAAATATATATGTGAAAATATTGGCGTAGTCTACAGCATGTCCGCGGGTGAACGCTTTTATGCGTAAGGCTCTTATGCGAACACCATAAAAACAAAAATCCTTTTTATTTTTATAATAAAAGGTATTATACAACAACTCACAATATTCCGAGCAAGAATATATTTCGTGTTATAAATTTATTTTATACACCAAGAAACATTACGTATCTACTAAATAATACAAGACGCTACTTATCTAGCGAAGAGTTTTTAAGTAAGTGATATTATGCAAAATATATATGTGGGACTGTGTGACCCTAAATAAATATATATTGTCCGAAATTGTGTATGGACAAGGGTATAATATATGTAATATATTAATATGTATACAGTAAACTTTATACATATTTTTAAATATGTTTTTCTATAAAAAGAAAATTTATTTTCTTTTTGTGTGAAATTGTTTTTAAATTTATAATATTTATTCTTATATATATATATATATATATATATATATATATATATGTATATATATATATATATATATATATATATATATATATATATATATGTATATATATATATATATATATATATATATATATATATATATATAAAAATTACGTGTCACGTTGTTTGTCCGCGATGGACTCCTAAACTACTTAACCGATTTTAATCAAATTTGCACACCATATGCAGTTTCATCCAACTTGAAAGATAGGATAGCTTACATCTCAATTTATATTGGCAATATTATTTTCTATTATTTGAAAGTTACAATTATCTGTTAGCTCCAAACGATTCTAACAGATGGCGATATCTGTATTCAATAGATGGCGCTATGTTACGTTTCATGTAAGCTACAATATAATAGCATACCCACCACGTGTTGCTGAGGATAAAGTACACGTTAAAAATACAGTGAAATTCAATTGTTCGTACTTTCTCAATTTCTGGTGTTAACATAGCTGGCAACGTGTTAGTTAGACTACATGTAAGTATTATCACATAGTTACATTATTGTATTTGCTATGCATCAAATCACACTGTGTGTCTCATGGGCAACTATATAACTATATCACGAGTAGGAAAACCGTCAAATCTATTTGTGTTAGCTAAAAACAAGTTAACCAAAAATATTGTTCACCGATTAGTGTTAAATTAAATTGAAATGAAAAGTATTTGTAATTCAAAATAATAAATATTATTGTTAAAGATTTAAAACTATCTGCCCTACCTACCTCATTTATAAGATTAATTTTTATACCAGCTTTAACGTTTCCGTCTTCCCCTTGAATAGTTTACTACAATGTAATATAACAAAAACCTTAGCCACAACAACGCTGGTAAACGGCGGGAGTAACTATGACTGTCTTAACTTTGCGCAGTGGCGATATCGTAACCAATGGGTGGTTATGTGCATATCGTCGATCTCACATTTTATAACAAATAAAATTTGATACCAACCCGAAAAACACTTTATTTCGCAAGTAAAGGGGTATTGGTAGAACAAGAGACAATTATATTGGTATCCAAAAGTATATCTTTATAGAGACGCTACACGTACGAAAGCACCTCTACAATACAGACGAACCACCTCCCCGAGATCCATTCGTCCACGAACAAAGGCGTACTAGGTAACCCGATTGCAAGGGACCGCTTAAAAGTTATAATTTTCTTTGACGGCTACGTACCACTGTATAGTTCGACCTGATTGTGAAAACCGGAGGTATACCGGCAGAAGCAATCAGTTCACGAGGCTTTTTGTTATTACATGTTTTAGCGACGCGAAGCTTTCGGGCCCGCGATCGATACTTTTTATAAAAACATTTTGAAACGATTTGTACGGGACCACTCGTTACGGTCGCCACTTATGAGCAAAGTAACCTGTGAATCTAGATTCTGAACCAGAGTTTATCTAAAGTGGAGAGA
Organism: Harpalus rubripes; assembly: GCA_963082715.1. Lineage (NCBI taxonomy): Eukaryota > Metazoa > Arthropoda > Insecta > Coleoptera > Carabidae > Harpalus > Harpalus rubripes. The sequence continues at coordinate 32,221,093 of OY720463.1, read as the reverse complement.
AATTTCCTCTAGCCCACTAGTTTCACACCTGTTGAGTTTGGACATTTTTCTTTAAGAGGGCATACTAGCGGCCCTAGATACCCTAACGCTTTATTCGCTGCTGGGCACACTAAGTGTATTTAGAGAGACATCAGACAATGGGAGGCCAAAGTGAATGCGGAGCCACACTCAAAGATGAGGCTGGCCTCCGTAGACACAATAAAAGAACGTGCAGGGGTGGTGATTATTTCCCCTGATGTCTGGATTATAGAGTAACGTACCGCAGTGTACAGAGCCTGAATCAACACCGGAGGCAGGCGCACCCAGTGAGTTATAACTCTGAAATGGAGAAAGAAGCCAGTAGTGCAGATGAGGCAAGGCCAAAACGTGCGTGGCGGGTGTGGTCGGAGCTGGAGGTGCTGAATATGGCAAAGCTTGATGCAGCATTCTCCGGCACGACCTCTCAGATTAATAACTACTTGGCTCTCCATTGCTTCAGGTCAGTGGAGTCGATTAAAAGCAGGCGCAAAAACATGCAATACAAGTTGTTAGTTGCCAAAGAGCAACGCAGGTTGGAGGGGTGAAGTGAGGAGGTTTCCGAGGAGCCCTCTCATTGCGACAGCGCAAGCACTAGCGATGAAGAGGGCTACGAAACCCCCCCGTCAAGTCCGATTGGTCGAAGGGCCCTTCAGTCGCATGGCGTGCGTAACAACGTCGATGCTAGCCCGATATCAGACTCAGATTGGCACGTTATGAGTATCGGGTCCTCTGTTAGTTATTCTGACTTCGGAACTGAAGGTCTACGGGACATAGGCTGGGTGGCTGGCAACCCTGAGGGATCACCGTCCACACCCGTAGGCCGTGATGGCACTAGTGAACCAGATCCCGTACGGGAGTTTCTGGTTCAGCTTTCTGAAACCGAAAATTATGGGGAGTATGTGGCGTGCATCCACAGCGTTCTCAGTGGTTGCGTACACCAAGCCATGTCTCAACTTATCGGCATGCTAGCTTCTAACGCCGGGGGGAATACGGGAACCAAATCACGAAACCAACCCAACCGAAGTAAGGCCCAGACACAAAGCACACGCGCCTGTAATAACGTCGACTCTGCTGCTCCGGTCGCCCAGCCCAGGGGTGCGCCTCCTCAGAATCCAAGAGGCAAAAAGAGCCAGGCTCGCACGGCCGAGTACAAGGCGATGCAGGACCTCTACTTGAAGGACAAAAGGAGACTAGTCGCCACTTTATTCGACGAGGGAGATCTTAACTCCCGCGATGTACATCAGGAGAGCGACGTAGTCGAAGCCGCCTACAATGAAAACTTTGCCCAAGAGTCGCCACCGGACCGCGAACCGGTTTTGGCAGTAGATTATGGGCCGAATAATTCATAACGGCCCATTTTAGAGACCGAAGTAGAGGAGGTAGTCAGGTCGCTAAAGGCCTCTGCAGCCGGGCCCGACGGGGTGAAAGTGAACGATGTTAAGAGGATGGATATAAAGGCGCTTACAGTGCTTTTTAACTCAATCCTCTACAAGTCGTTCGTTCCCCCGTCTTTGAAAGAGTGTCGGACCACCCTTATACCCAAGGGTGGTGATGCGGCAAACATAAATAACTGGCGACCTATAACGATCACCTCCATTCTACTCAGAACGTTCAACAAGATTCTTGCTAGGCGCTTAGGCAAAATCGCAATCTACTGTACGCATAAAGGCTTCCGTAAGATTTATAAATGCTTGTCCAACTCTCTGATTTTGCAAGATTTGATTAAAAGTCATAGAGAGCGCTATGCCACCTATGCAATTTTAACAGTCGACTTGAGGAAGGCATTTGACTCAGTGAGTCATGAGTCGATTCCCCGAGCGCTTAAAAGAGCGGTGTACACAGCAAGACGATCGACCTGATCGAACACCAGTATCAGGACTGTCGCACTACTATCAAGTGCGGCAGGGGCCTTACGGGACCTATTGCAATGCGTAGGGGAGTTAAGCTGGGATACCCCCTTTCGCCGGTTCCGTTCAATCTGATGATGGACGAACTTTTGACTGATGTCGATTATAAATATGGCTTGGCAGTTGGTGAGGAGAAAGTCGCCTGCACGGCTTATGCGGACGACTTGTGAATCGTCGGTCCGGATGATCTCCACGCTCAGCACACCTTAGATGAGGTGTGCTGCTTTTTGAACAAACGTGGGCTACAGATCAATTCTGGGAAGTGTACGGCACTTGTTTCCAGCCAGGTTCCCGGCAAGAAATAATTGTATACATTAACAGAGCCAGTTGTCTTCGCAGGGAGGCAACCTCTGAAAGTTGTCGGAGTTGGTGACCAATTTAGGTACCTTGGCCAGCAATTTGATTTTGCTGGAGTGAAACCGATCACGCTGAAGCCCAGTCAGCGAGTGAATTTGTTGCTGCAGTATATAATGCGCAGAGCTCTGTCAGATTTACAGTATCCTGGCATAAGAGCTGTCACTTTGCAGCAATGTGATGCATTGTTCAGAAAAGCTGTAAATCGCACATTACATCTTCCACTGCCGACGCCTAACGCAGTTTTCCATGTGAAGATGCGGGACGGCGGTCTAGGGTTGATCTGTCTTGCAACACAAATTCTACTAGTTTTACTAGGTCAGATTACAAAGCTGGCTCGTTCTGGCGATGCATTAACTATTGCTGCATTGAATACGAATCAGAACCAGGCCGTACAACGTCGCCTGAGGAAAGTAGCCGGCCGTTCCACCACCAGGGCCGAAGCTGCAGCCTGCCAGAAGTTTGAGTTGGAAAGGGGTTTTTCCGGTAATGGTCTTTACCACGCCGGATATAACGCGATGTGATCTCGCTGGATATTAAATCCACCCAAATACTCGTCTGGCAGGGACTATGTACGCGCCGCTCAGCTGCGGTGCAATATGCTTCCAACGCTAGGCGGCGCTTACAATCCGAAGGAGTCACGGCGTTGTAGGGCTGGCTGCGATAGAACAGAGTCTCTGTCATATGTGCTGCAGGGGTGTCAAGTGACTCACTTTAGCCGAAGAGATAGGCACAATTATGTAGCGAAGACGGTTAAGAAAGCTGGTATCAAAAAGGGTTTCCTGGTCGAGGTAGAGCCGCGTATTACGTGTTCTAACGGTAAATAGAAAATCCCGGACCTGGTATTCACCAGAGGGAATGAGGTCGTCATCAGTAACATTGCGGTTGCGTGGGAGGGTGCTAGTCCCCTCTCGACATCATACAACCGCAAACTGACTTATTACACCGACACCTAATTCATCTCTGGTGTCCGGGGCAGGTACGGCGCCGACAAGAGTATACTTGTGGCGCCTTTTATCGTCAGAGCCCGTGGTACGTGGTGTCCACTGAATAAGACCTTAATATCTGTGCTCGGCATATCGCGAGCACAGCAGGAAACCATACTTCTTGACACTATGAAGGGAGGGTGGACAATACATTCAGACTTCTATAGGCGCACGTGGCGCCGTTAAATGTGTATTAAGTCTGGTCCACTTCTCCCGGTATTTTTGTATTTTTATAGCTCAATTTCCGCCTGAGTAACCGATTGCTTCGTTGGTGCAGTTTTATGGTTCACAGGTTACCTAATGCGCAAGTTCACTTTTTTGTATTGTGTTATTTTGTGACTGCGTTGGTTATACACCCCGTGAATTTTATTTTGTAAACGTTTAAAGTAGCTTTTTAGAGCTACTTTTTTCTTTTTATAACGTTTTATTAAGTTATAACATCTAGGCATCCTCTAAGTTTTATTTTATTTCGTTTGTTATCGTACGTTTGTTTTTAACGTGTCGGAGGATGCCTATGGCATCACTAAGAAGCTAAAGTGTTGAGACTTCCATTTTGGAAGTGTCATAATATTATATTCATAATGTTCAAACTATTTTTAACGACGGCCGTATAGCTGAAATGTTGGATTATCCGTTTTTAAGATAATTCAATTTAACTTTAGCCAAATGCCTCGTCATCTAATTAGTGACGCGCACGAATGGATTAACGAGATTCCCTCTGTCCCTATCTACTAACTTTGCGCAGTGGCGATATCGTAACCAATGAGGTCAACGGGTATCGCATTGTGCAAGGTTCACACTGAGACATAAATTTATGTACAGAGCAAAATTTAGAGAAATTGTATTGGTTAGCATCAATCGCACCCTTATTGCACTGGGGAAACACTTCCCCGCAGTGACTTCGGAAACGAATAGAAGGCGGCAAGGTGAACCGAGCTGCTGGTAAACCTACGACGCGTAAGTATCCTTCTTACGGCTAAGTACGCCCAGTGCTCTCATACCGCAGGCCGAATCCGTGCGCAGCCCGGAGGGAGCCTGTGTGGGAAAGGCTTTGTATAGCGCAGGCCACAAAAAGCAGTCTTTCTGAAGACTAACAAACAAATCAGGATGGCCCCAACCAGGTCTGCTACGGAGGCTTGCAAGGCCATCCAAAAGCATATTAAGACTCTAAGCCAACTTGTTGCTGAACTTAAAGGTAACTTAGAGAAAAGCAAAAGTGAAAGCACTAAGGCAGATAGAATCGCGAAATGCGAATCTATGTTGGAAACGATAGACCCATTAAAAAGCGAGCTTGCCCCTATCCAAGCCGCTGCACCGATGGACCAGAAGCTCAATGACATCATGAGCAAGCTGGAAGAAACGATTAAACGGGCAAATGAACCAATTAAGGCACGCTATAGCCAGATTGCTGCGGCTGGCGCCCCTGATGTCACCCGAGCAATCAGACATTTAGCTAAGTTGCCTGAAACATTTAGAGTGGTAATCTCCCCACTGGCAGACAACGAAGCGTTGGAAACCAGTGAGGAAACAAAAGTACAACTTACTGAGACAATAAATCCTAAAGTGATTGGATTCAAGGCTGACAAGGTAGTGAAAGTCAGCAATAAAAGGGTCATAATTGAGTCCTCATCCAAGAATGTCGAAAATTATATTGAACTGAAGGATCTCAAAAATGCTGGACTAGTAGCTAAAGTGGCTGAGAAATACAACCCGAGGGTCATTGTAAAATATGTACCCTCAACGACGAGTGACGCAGATCTTATCCAGGATATTGTTCGAGAGAACCCTAAAGTCACAAAAATAACAGATGTAAAACTAATAGGAAAAACGGGCCCTAGAGGTCAAAATGCGATATTCGAAGTCACATCGCAAACGCGCGCCTCTCTCATAATATCGCAGGTGCACATTGGTGGTTGGGCATACTGCTGGGTTGAGGATCATGTCTCAATCCGCAGATGCTATAAGTGTCAAGGGTTCGGACACACATCAGTCAACTGTAAAAGGGACGAGGAGTGTGGGCATTGCGGTGGACGCCACGCATACAAGGACTGCACCAAAAAGGCTGAGCCTCTTAAGTGCATGAATTGCAAAAGAGACAACTCGAAGGAAATAGCGCACGCACCACGTGACCAAAACTGTCCACACTATAAGCGTAAACTGGCCGCTTTTGTAAACATCAATTATGGTGATTAAGGCTATAAAGATGACCCAGGCAAACTTGCAAAACTCAAGACTAACCACTCAGGAAGTAGTAAGTTTAGCGAGAAGAGATAAGATAGATATTTTGGCTCTTCAAGAGCCATATAACTACCTTAACAAGCAAACCAACACTTACATGATACCTAACGTCCCCGACGCACAGGTAATATCTGTAAGTGACAAAGCTCTAAAGATGGCTCAGTTTACCAACGAGTTTCAAGTTACATGCGAAATTACTAGTGGACAGACTGCGATCGTGGTGGGTTCCATATTCTTTGCGCCAAGAAATAATATGGAAACCGACCTTGAGTTTTTCTCTAAAGCAACAGATGCACTCCATGGAGCACAACAGGTGTATTGCTGCGACGCAAATGCCAAGTCGGATGTCTGGTACTCAGGCACCAACGATGACAGAGGTCGCACGCTGTTGGAGTTCTTGATGGATAAGGACTTGTACTGCATTAACGAAGCTGGCGTACTTACAAGCGACCATGGACCTATACTATTTGAATATCTTGCCGATATTAAAACGCAGAACACAACCTCCGGCTACATACTCAAGCATGGTAACTGGAAAGCTATAAGGCTCAGTCTGACAGATCTCATAAACCATATCGACTCCCTGCCCTGAGAACCCACCACAGAACGCATAGACTACATAGTAGATACACTAACTAGTGGCATACAGGCAATCCTGGATGGCTTTGTACCGAAACGTAGACTCTTTGCCGGCAGAGAAAATTGGTGGAATGAGAATCTTGAAAAACATAGATGCAAAGTCCAAAAGCTCAAACGCCTAGCGCAGCGAGCCAGAGACCAAGCAGACAGACGAGTAAATGCTAATAACTATAGCGCAGCCCTTGCTGAGTATAAGAAAGAGGTCCAAAGGGCGCGTGATGCATCTTGGAAATGCTTTGCTGAAGAGGATTTTAATATTGGTCAAACCACACAAAAGTTAAGCATTCGGTTGTCTCAGCACAAACAGGGAGAGAAAAGAGTTAACGCTAATAATATTTGCGCTTTAGCAGCTCATGTACATGAGACACAACATTTTATAAATTACGATGAAACTACCATCCTTGAATTTGAAAATGACTACAAAAAAAGATTATTCTTAGAAATGTGTCACATTACCGCCAATAACACCGTAAACTATAAAACCGATACACAGAATTTAAGTGCTATTTATGCGTATTTATTAAGTAATTTCTAATACCAAAAAAAAAACTAAAGTACTCTATTCAACTTTTTGTATTCATATTTACCGCATTTTGGGTGGTTTGCCGCGCTAGCTCTGTTCTTTTCTTCTTCGTGCTGCGCCCAGATCTTAACCTTACAAGTTAGTTCTAGAAAATAGAAACTTTTTCCACGCTTCGGCCGACAAGTGTTTCAAAATTTTAAAATACATTTTTCTTTAATCAAAAAACAAAATTAGTATAATAACTTTTAAAGTATTAAGATTAACCAGTGTAATATGTAACTAAAAAACTTTTCCAAATTTAAAAAATAACATGTTCATAAATTTTTTTTAATGAAGATAGATGTTTCTTCGTCCGATTAGTTTCCAATTTAAAACTGTTAAACATACTGTAAGTATAAAAAACTTCAACATGTAACAAACAAGTTATACGAAATTAATGTACATTTTAGTATTCCCTGATGAAGTTACAAAATTAGTAACGAAATATTGGAAATTTAAATAAAATTAACAACTAAATGGGTTATTAATATAATTCCTGCCAATCACCGCCGAGAAATCCATTATTTATTTTATCAATCAACATGTACGGCGTTACTTCTTCCTAATATTAAGAATTATGTTAGTTTTAAACAATCATTCATAATATATATATATATATATATATATATATATATATATATATATATATATATATATATATATATATATATATATTTAAAAAAATCTGATACTGCATGCCAAACTAGAGCCAACTACCTTGCTAAATTTATTCGTTATTATATGTTATAGTAATTGAAAAATATATTATTCATATCTTGTATGTATAAAAAAAATATTTTAACAAAATATAACATAAATATTTTTAAATGTCTTTATATCAAGTGATATATAGTTACTTACGTCTTTGCTCCGATAGTTAAAAACTTCAGTATGTTTTACAAATTTCACTATTGTTTGGTTTAATTTAATGTACAATAATGAATTTTGTTAATTTTAAACAATTGTCAGAAGCGTATCCTCGAATTTCGAAATGCCCTGTACAGTTTAAAATATTCCATATAAGCATTTAGAGTTCATTTACGTTCAACCAATATGTTGCGTTGGCAATCTATGAAGAGTGATTGCAGTATATTTATTGCAACATAAGAAGTTTATAGAATTTTCCACTAGTCACTAAAAATTATGATGATATGGAAAAAAGCAGCTATTAAACAACAAATAGCTAATTAGACAGACGGTCTTAAACTTTCGAACTAACAAGTCAAAATTATTATAACTTTATACTATATTCTCAATATATATATATATATATATATATATATATATATATATATATATATATATATATATATATATTATTATTATTATTATTATTATTATTATTATTATTATTATTATTATTATTATTATTATTATTATTATTACTTTATATTTGAGTAATTATATCATACCCAAATCCTAGATTCTAAAATTGGTAACGCTTGAATTACTCGGTTTGGCAAGGACCCAGTTAAATTTGTAGTGTTGGGGTTGAAACCACCCCACGTTACAATTGGTGGCAGCGGTTTAGGGGTATATCTGCCAAATTAGAGAAATCAGTATATCTGATCTTCTCACGAGGGTTCAAATAATATGAATTTGTCTAGTGATAGGTGTATCGCGGCCGCGAGTGTTAAAATGCCGGGTAGTGCCAGCGGAAGCGCAGGAGGTTCTGGTGCAGAAGGATCCGGTGGCTCTAAGGGTTCTGGTACAGGAGGAACCGGCGGCTCTGGTGTTGTTGGTACAGGAGGAAGCGGTGGCCTGGGAGGTTCGGGTACAGGTAAGGCACAGATTACTTTACAAGAAAGTAGCAAAAATTTTCAATTTGGAATTGTCGCGCAGACAATAAAACAATTTAATGGAGAAAATGTGGTTGAATTTTTTGGAAAATTAGAATTAAGAACTAATGTAGAAGGATGGGACGAGAAGCAAGTCATAGACTTAAATAAATGTAGACTGATAGGCGACGCTTTCGAATTTTACTTAACCTGACCAGAACTGAAAGACTGTCTCACTAAATATAAAGACTTTAAGAAATTATTTATAGAAAGATTCACTAAGCGTAGGATGCCGGGACAAATTTATAATGAAATTTCTAACTGTAAACAAAATGCAGGGGAATCTGTTCATAATTTTGCGACCAGACTTACAGGCATATTCTATTAAAAAAATATGTATCGTTACGAGTCGTTACCAGGCGACATGTAGTTATAATAACGATTTTTGCCAAAACCCTATTCTACTAATTTATTTATCGTTACGTATCGTTACTTATCGTTATTTTATGTCGTTTATGAACGAAAGTTCACATGCCTCGTTGAAGTCGTAAAGTTAGATATATTTTGAAAACAAAAGTAAAAATGGCTGAAGAAGATATTTTATTAATTGTAGCTGAGCAAGATATTATTATTATTATTATTATTATTATTATTATTATTATTATTATTATTATTATTATTATTATTATTATTATTATTATTATTATTATTATTATTATTATTATTATTATTATTATTATTATTATTATTATTATTATTATTATTATTATTATTATTATAATATTATTACATTTTTTATTATGACATTTTATATAAGCGTCATTTTACTGTACGGGAGGAAAATTTGAGAATTTTTTTTTTGATGAGTAAAGAAGCATGTAGAGATTTATTTACGCAAATATCGCCATATATGAGAAACTCGATGAAGTGATGGTTTGCCGAAAATTTCTAGATTATTTATAAATTATTATTTAAACGTATTACAATACATATGGGGTCGCGTGCCTGAGTGTCTGGTCGCGAATCTGGGGAACCCGACCGACGCCAAATATTTCGAATTTTAAAAGGCACAAAATTGACCACTGTGGCGCACTCTCCATGCCAGCAATGAGTGCCCGTGAGGTGACGCTTGGTTAACGCCCACACGGTACAAATATGTTATCATCATTACCGATATCTGCGTACAAAGCAGATTGGCACACCCAGCAATGGGTATTACGCCGTGATGATATTTTTATTTATTTATTTTATTGGAATGCATATCAATATTTTGTTTTCAATTCAGATGATGGCAGCTTTGCATTATTTTACTCATGGAAGCTATCAGATATCAGTAGCAAGGAGAATATCAGTAGAAAAGGATTCATATGTGGTATTAATTCAATCATTAATAATCATATTATTAATAGAAATCTGCAATATTATTGTTGATCATTTTATAGACATATACCTATATCACATTTTATACGGCGCAAGTAGATATGTAAAACAGAGTGAGAATAATAAATAATTTTATGTACGATGAAAATTTCAAATTTGAATCAATGTCAAATTTGAATTGAAAAACAAATATATATTTATTCTGTCAAAATCAACATGAAGTTAGATATTATCGTTAAACTCATAACGATAACTCGATAACGATATGATTAGTAGAATACCTTTTAGGAATTTGTCGTTATTAAAGTCGTTCAACCAAATGCTTAGCGACAGTCGTATGGTAATGATATCGTTATACATATTTTTTGTAGAATAGGCCTGTGAGACGACTTAAAAATAATTTGTTAAAAGAAGACAGAGAAGTACAAGAAAATTTTGCTTCAAAATTAATATTGTATCAATTTAAACTAGGGCTAAGAACTGAAATTAAACGGTATATTCGGACAATAATGGACAGTAATATAGACTTAACCTTTGAAAATGCGGTGACTCTAGCTGAAAGGGAAGAAATGGAATTATATAATCAAAAGTTTCAAAATTAAAAATTGTAGTAGTAAATAAAAAACCAGGTCCAAATATTAAAAAGTGCTTCATTTGTAACAGAGCAAATCATATAGCTAAAGATTGTAGATTAAGAAGGCAAGACATATGCCATAAATGTAAAAAGCCATGTCATATAGCAATTGAGTGCTGGCAGAATTCATGAATGGACTTTACATAAATAGAAACAATCAGAATGGAAATAGGAACAATTATGTCAATTCAAATTACCGAAAATTTAACAATAATATATCTCAAAACCATTACGATAGAGGTAGAACAATTTCACATCAAGCAGAATCAAATTACAACAGTAATGCACGGAATAGTTATACAAAGCAAGGACAGTATAGGACTCAGCCCACTTACCACAAAAACAACACTCAATCCTACACAACGCAAAATTTAAACGGGCAACACCTCTCGTCCAAGCCTCAACACGGGAGGTCAAACTATAAAAAAAAAGTAGAACCCAATATAATTATCCCCCATTTAGATTCAGTTTTATCAGCAACTCCAAATTTTATTACGTTAAAAATCAAAAAGTAAAATGATTAGTAGATACAGGAGCTGCAGTTTCAATTCTTAAACAAAAATTTGTGAAAGACGAAAAGATAATAAAAGAAAATGTAGGAAATCTAACATCAATATCAGGTGACACAATAAATTACTTTGAAACTGCAGAAATAGCATATTCTCACCGTAATAAAAATTTACCATTCACATGTATAATATGTTCAAATGAATTAAAATTACAAGCTGATGGACTATTGGGTCGAGATTTTTTACAATGTTATGAGGCGTTAATTAATTATAAGAAGAAAACAGTAATAATAGGCGATGAACATATACAACTCTGTATGAGCAATGACAAGAACAGTTCACATTCAGCATAAATTGTCGGAGCAATGGAACCTGAGACAAGCAAGTGTGAAAGTAATACAAGTCCACATATTAAGGAAGGTCATAGGAAGATGACGTCAGACACGAGCAATTCAGTTAAGATGACGAAGCAAAGAAAACGCGAAACCGAGATGGATCAAGCCAATTCGAAGAATTCAGCTACTGGCCATAGCTGGGTGCGAATGAAGGAAGCTATCAAAATCCCTCCGATGAGCAAAATTCAATGCAAAGCAGTGCAGGATCTGATCAACCCCGCACGTGACATCTTGATTGAACTCGAAGAAGTTAACATTCATGGAATCACGGTTGCAAGGTCAATTGCAAAAGGACAAAGAGAGATTGTAGTGAAAGTCATTAATATAACAAATAAGAATATAACAAATAAGAATATAACAGTTCCACGAAATGCAAGACTAGGTAAAGCGGAACTAGTTGAAGAAGTAAATAAAGAAGAAATAAAAAATATATGAAAATATGAAAGTGAATAGTGTTCACTGGAACAGAAATTCTATTGCAAATAAAGAAGATTTAGAGACGAACTTTGACCTCCAACATTTAAAAGGCGATGCTAAAAAGAAAATAATTCATCTTTTAAATCAATATGCCGACATATTCAGGTGGAAAAATTCAAAATTGGGTTGTACCCACAACATTAAACATAAAATAATATTGGAAGAAAATGTGCAGCGCATAGCGAAAGCGTCCTACAGAGTACCACACGCGCAAAAAGAACTGCTCACGAAAGAATTACAATCCATGTCAGATGCGAGAGTCATTGAACCGTCTGACTCACCATGGTCTGCCCCTGTAGTTATTGCTCCCAAGAAAGCTGAGAACGGGGAAAAGAAAATCAGAGTTTGTATTGATTTTAGGGGGTTAAATGCCATAACAAAGAAAGACCATTTTCCAGTTCCTAATATGCAAGAAACTTTAGATCAGTTAGGTAACGCAAATCTTTTCTCCACACTTGATCTAGCCTCAGGGTACTGGCAAGTGCAAATGGAAGAAAAAGATAAGGAAAAAACTGCATTTACAATCAACGGACAACACTATCAGTTTACGAAGATGCCATTTGAGTTATCAAATGCGCCAAGTACTTTCCAACGACTGATGAATAGTGTTTTAATAGGACTGACTGGAGAACGATGTCTCGTATACCTAGACGACGTCATAGTATTCAATGGACAAGGTATAGCCGATATTATAGAACGGCTTAGACAGGTATTTAATAGAATAAAACAAGCCAATCTAAAATTACAACCATCAAAATGTAAATTTCTACTACCTGAAACTAAATATCTCGGACACATCATTAATAAAACAGGAATTTTACCAGACCCTGCTAAAATATCTGTAATCAAAAACTACCCAAAACCTAAAAATGTTAAAGAAATAAGAACTTTTCTTGGATTTTACAGACGATTCATCAAAAATTTTGCCGACATATCAAAAGCCATGACCAACTTAACAAGAAAAGATGAAAAATTTACTTTAACATCAGACTGTGAGAACTCTTTTCAACAATTGAAATCAGCTCTATGTTCTAAGTCAGTACCTATACATCCACAATTTAATAAAGAATTCATTCTATCAACAGACGCTAGTGGGACAGCAATTAGCGCTATATTAAGTCAAAAGGTAGGAGGTTTTGAAAAACCAATCGCATTCGCAAGTCCACAGCTAAACAAATATGAAATGAAATACACAACTACAGAATTAGAATGTTTAGCAGTCACTTGGGGTATAAAATATTATAGGTGTTATTTGTATGATCGAAATATTGTGGTAATAACAGATCACAAACCACTGAAATGGTTATTGTCACTCAAAGACCCCCAATCCCGATTAGCGCGATGGGCATTATTACTTAGCGAGCACGAATATGAAGTCATACATAGACCAGAGAAAAAGAATATCAACGCCGACGTACTGTCTAGAATCCCTGTGAACTCAGTAGAGAACACAATGAATGACGACTCAGCATATGTTCCTATCTGGGACCGACATACGATATTACGTAAACAAAACGAGGACAATGACATACAAAAGTAAAAAAATTGTGATGGATATTTTACGGACGAAGAAAATCTATTATTTAAAGAAAAACAAGGTAGTGACCGACATCATAAATTGGTAGTTCCCAAAACAATGATTTTCAAAGTGATACATGATTATCATAATTTACCCTATGCTGGACACCAAGGAGTGGAGAAAACATCTAAACGAATAAAAGAAAAATTTTATTGGAAAAACATGACAAAAGACATCAAAGACTATTGTGATAAATGTCATTCCTGCAACGAACGTAAAACATCTCCTCATCGAAAATCTGCGCCACTACAAGAATTTCAAGAAGTAAATGGACCATTTCAAAGAACTTCAATGGACATTGTTGGACCACTGACTACAACTTACAAAGGAAACAAATATATTTTGACTTTCCAAGACCACTTTACCAAATACCCTGAAGCATTCGCTATCCCAAATGACAAAGCAGACACAGTTGTTAAAATATTCGCACAACAAATTGTTGCTAGACATGGAGCACCAAGGCAATTGTTAACTGACCGCGGCACAAATTTTATGTCTAAAATGTTCAAAGAAGTACTAAAAATATTTGGCACCGAAAAAATCCAAACGACAGCATATCACCCTGAAACAAATGGTGTTATTGAGCGCAGTCATCGTGTTTTCAAAGATATTCTACCACACTTTATTGACAGAGACCAAACTAACTGGGACGAATGGCTGCCCTATGTGCTTATGGCATATAGAAGTAGCGTTCACACTTCGACTAACGAAACACCATTTTATTTAATGCACGGTAGAGATATGGAATTACCGTACAATGACATTATAAGACCACAGACATTACGGTACGACTATGATGAAAATTATAGCTCAGAATTACGCGAAAGATTAAATATTGCATTTGAACAAGTTACTCAAAAATTAAAGCAATCGACGGACGCTAGAAATAAACAAATTAATAAAAATACTCATATGGCAGAATATGATATAGGAGACGCAGTATATTTACATAATGCAACTCAGACCGTAGGACTTTCGCGCAAACTTGCAAAACCGTGGACAGGACCGTACTTTATTGTAGCTAAAACTAGCCCAGTAAATTATGACATTAAATCAGACGAAAACGACAAAATTATTAAAGTACATGTAAATCGAATTAAACCCTTTAAAGCAGATTTAGATAAACCACATCCAGAATTAAATAAAAATAATCAAAATTCTTCTAAAGTAAATTCTCAATCAGCAGTAATTGACACTACTGATGCGCAAAGAAATTATTATTATGCAACATAGTTGGACAAAGAAAATAGTGCAACCGTAAATGTCCCAGAACAGCCTAGAACACCGACCACTCCTCGGTACCACACCAGAAGTCACGGACCGGCACAAATTCTACCATGGATATTAAATTGTTATCCGTGGAGAAGAAAATAAATTTATGTGTTTATGTTGTAGCAATCACGTGTACCATCCTATTGACCCTCTTGCCAGTAACAACGCCCCTCATAGCCTATGACTGCCGAGGTCCAGCTACCAATATCACCACAATTTCGATAAGAGACGTAGCAGAGTGCCCAGACCCAAAAAAGGGATATAAGGAAGACAGAGTACAACTTCAAGTAATACAGAAAAATGATTTCCACAACATCGAAGTCCGAACCTGTCTAGTAGAGGTTACTAGAGTAATACATCATTGCGGCATGCATAGTCACACGTCAGCGGTTCATCATGGGATACTGACCTACATCAATCCTGTGGGAGCTGACGAATGTAAACTAATGCATCGCACAAAAACTTACATTGGGTTCAATAAACAAATTATAGACAAACTAGTAAGTAACGGAATAATATCAGCGTCAGTGAATCTAGCAGGAACAACGAATATGGACGGTAAATGTAGCAGCGGAACTTACACCGAGAATGGTATAACATACGAAAATGTCGTAGTTCAAGCAGCGATCAAAAGTACACTAACAAATTATATAGCCTACGTAAAATTAGAGTCAAATGAAATAAGTCTAAAAGGCGGTGTGCTTTGTTCATTTACTGATGGATATTGCATGGATTTGGAAATTGGTGAAACTATTTGGGACAGAACCACACAGGTAAATTGCCAAAATTCAAAATAACATACGAAAATGTCGTAGTTCAAGCAGCGATCAAAAGTACACTAACAAATTATATAGCTTACGTAAAATTAGAGTCAAATGAAATAAGTCTAAAAGGCGGTGTGCTTTGTTCATTTACTGATGGATATTGCATGGATTTGGAAATTGGTGAAACTATTTGGGACAGAACCACACAGGTAAATTGCCAAAATTCAAAATTTTCTGTTATTTATAATGGCGCCGCGACCATAGTTCAAAATTCAATAACAAAATTTGGAACAAATAAAAGATATGTCGTGATAGAGCAAGCTGACAAAACTTTTGCAGTTAAATTAATAGAGACAACGACGGTATGTAACCGTGAATTATGGATAACATAATAGCAACGGAAAAAAATTAAATCATTGAGAGAGCTCCAGTACCATTTGCCCCGATGCAACATTGGTTAGATGATTAAGTTTAATACTATCTTCGATTATACATTAAAATTAGAGTAATAATGGGAATTAAAATAATTAGTATTTAAAAATGTGTACTTAATTTTGTTTGTTTATTTGTTTATATGAAATGGATTCACATGTCATGCACAGTATACTCACTGTTACACCAGTGCGAAATACAAGGAGAGGACTGCAAAATCAGCACATTCCAAGGCATCTATTCACGTATCAACCAAGGACAAGCGGACTAGTGAACCCGTCTCAACTACAGCTGATCCATACATGACAAAAAATCGACGCCCACCCCTCTCTTACACTGTGACCCATAACAATTTATTAAAGTATTATAGTAATGTTAATCAGTAGTAGTATATGAAAAACTAGTACCATAGGATGTCCACTCAACTATAGTATTCTTCTAAATTTAATTTAAATTTTTCAAAATTGTGCATCCCAAGGGAACCTAAACTTTTTAAGGTAGGAGGATTGTAAGAAGCGTATCCTTGAATTTCGAAATGCTCTGTACTGTTTAAAATATTCCATATAAGCATTTAGAGTTCATTAACGTTCAACCAATATGTTGCTTTGGGAAACTATGAAGAGTGATTACAGTATATTTATTGCAACATAAGAAGTTTATAGAATTTTCCACTGTAGTCACTAAAAATTATGATGATATGGAAAAAGGTAGCTATTAAAAATCAAATAGCTAATTAGACAGACGGTCTTAAACTTTCGAACTAACAAGTCAAAATTATTATAACTTTATACTATATTCTCAATATATATATATATATATATATATATATATATATATATATATATATATATATATATATATATATACATATACCCAAATCCTAGATTCTAAAATTGGTAGCGTTTGAATTACTCGGTTTGGCAAGGACCCAGTTAAACTTGTAGTGTTGGGGTTGAAACCACCCCACGTTACACAATCATTAATAATATACATGAAATCTGATGATGCGTGCCAAACTACGGTCATATGGCTAACGCGTCAAATGCCTCGCTACATTTATACGTTATTATATGTTATAGCAATTAAAAAATATATTACTTATATGTGTGTCTTGATGTATAATAATTTATTTTAACAAAATATAACAAATAATTTTTATTGTGTTTATATTAAGTGAACCATAGTTACTCACGTCTTTGCCCCGATAGATAAAAACTTTAGTATATTTTACAAATTTCACTATTGTATGGTTGAATTTAATGTACAATAAAAATTTTGTTAATTTTAATCAGTCATTTATAATATTTATGAAATCTGATACTGCGTGCCAAACTAGTGTCGTATGGTTACACGCGCCAAATGCCTCGCTAGTTTTATACGTTATTATATGTTACAGCATTTGAAAATTATATTATTTATATGTGTGTGTCTTGATGTATAATAATATATTGTAACAAAATATAACAATTTTTTTTTGTGTTTATATTAAGTGACACATAGTTACTCACGCCTTTGCTCCGATATATAAAAACTTCAGTATATTTTACAAATTTCATTAATGTATGGTTTATTTTTATGTATAATAATGAATTTTGTTAATTTTAAACAATAAATTATAATATATATATATATATATATATTATGATTTATTGTATATACATCAAGACATACACTTATGAATAATATATTTTTCAATTGCTATAACATATAATAACGTATAAATCTAGTGAGGCATTTGACGCGTGTAGCCATATAACCCTAGTTTGGCACGCAGTATCAGATTTAATAAATATTATGAATGACTGATGAAAATTAACAAAATTCATTATTGTACATAAAATTAATCCAAACAATAGTGAAATTTGTAAAATGTAATGAAGCTTTTATCTATCGGAGCAAAGACGTGAGTAACTATGTGTCACTTAATATAAACTCAATAAAAATTATTTATGTTATATTTTGTTAAAATATTTAATTATACAGCAAGACACACACATATAAATAATATATTTTTCAATTGCTATAACATATAATAACGTATAAATCTAGCGAGGCATATGGCGCGTGTAGCCATATGACCCTAGTTTGGCACGCAGTATCAGATTTCACGCGCCAAATGCCTCGCTAAATTTATATGTTATTATATGTTATAGCAATTGAAAAATATAATAATTATATGTGTGTGTCTTGATGTATAATAATTTATTTTAACAAAATATAACATAAATAATTTTTATTGTGTTTATATTAAGTGACACATAGTTACTCACGCCTTTGCCCCGATAGATAAAAACTTCAGTATATTTTACAAATTGCACTAATGTATGGTTTATTTTTATGTATAATAATGAATTTTGTTCATTTTAAACAATAATTCATTTTACATATATATATATATATATATATATATATATATATATATATATATATATATATATATATATATATATGAAATCTGATACTGCGTGCCAAACTAGGGTCATATGGCTACACGCGCCAAATGCCTCGCTAGCTTTATACATTATTATATGTTATAGTGGAGTGTAATCTTAAATAGTGAAGGTCATATTCTGCGGCACCGATAATTTAAACCCAAAATTTAGGGAATTATTGTGCGGTTGTGAATTATATAGTGTAAAAACAGTGGAGAAAAGTATATTTAGTGTGTGACATTAAAGTACATTGTGCACAAATTAATTTAAAGTAAATATAAACATTTAAAATTGTCAATAAAATCTGAAATATAGCTGTCAACCACATCAATCAGCAGAGTAGTGCCTGGCGCGCGCACACACACGGCATAAGACTGTAAAGGTCAAGCGACTTAAGCAGTGGCGTGGGCAATACAGGTGAGTAAAAATTTTAGAGAAAGAAGCGATTCGGACTCCAAACGAAAAAGAATAGTAGCAGAACAAGAAGACATATTCAAGAGAAGTAAAGTAATCCAACGTACTCCGTCAAAAGATAAAAATCATATTAAAGAAAAGTACAACACAGATATCAAGATGGATGAAATAAAACAAATGCTGAATAAAATGACTAATGATTTAAAAAACGAAATGAATACAAATAAGGAGGAGATAAAAAAGAATTTAAAGGATGCATAGATGTGAACAGTGAACTTATTAAAAAAAACTTCAAACTGATATAACGGAGAGAGAGAAAAAATGGGAGGATGAAAAGAAACAAATATACCAAAGACTAGAAAAATTGGAGCAAGAGATAGAAAATAAAAATCGAATGGAACGAAAAAATAACATAATAATAAAAAGAATATATATATATATATATATATATATATATATATATATATATATATATATAACTAAAAGTGAACAAGGTGTTGAAATAAAAGTAAAAGATCTACTTAAAAGTGAAATGATGCTGGAACCTCAGATAAATAGAGTCAATAAAATAAATATAAAAAATTACGGAATAATGATGATGGTGCAACTAAATAATTGGGAAGACAAAGTCGAAATTATGAGAAAAAAAAGTAAAATAGGAAATAAACAAATTTTCATAGAAAATGACCTTTCTAAAAAAGAAAGGAAGGTACAAGCATACATAAGACAAAAAGCCAAAGAGGAGAAACAAAAACGCAACACAGTAAAAATAGGACACTAGAAAATTATTATCAACGATAAAAGCTTTATTTGGGCCAAGAAAGAAAACCGATTAATAGAATATGAGGCTAAAAAAAAACAATGCGAATGAGGAACCTCCAAAAAACTAGCTGAGAGCAAACAGAGAAATTTAAAGTTGACGACAATGGCAATGGACATGGAAAAGAATAAATTACATAATAGCAATAGCAGGGATAATGCACAAAAGTACGAAATAATAAAAATAGGAACTTGGGATGTAAGAGGTATTAAAAGAAAAGAGACTGAACTTATAGAAGAATTTGAAAAATCAAAAATAAATATCTTAGGAATTACAGAAACAAAAAAGAAAGGTACAAGAGTAATAACATTAAAGGGACATATTTTTATATACAGCGGAGTACCGACGAATGAAAATACAAGAGAAGGAGTGGGCTGTTTAAACAAAGATTTAAGAAACAAAATGTTACAATGGAAATTTTATTCTGAACGCATATTATTGGTTACTTTGGAAATAGATAAAGATAAAACAAATATATTAGTCACATATGCACCTAATGAAGACGCAAGCAACGACAATAAAAACACATTTTGGGAAGAATTGCAAAACATAATTGAAGAACTAAAAGATCCAATTTATATTATAGGCGATGTTAACGCACGCGTAGGAAATAACAACACGGGAATTAAAGAAGTATTGGGTACATTCGGAGAGAAAACAAGAAACAATAACGGTAACAGATTGATCGACTTTTGTATTATTAATGATCTACATATAACAAATACCTTCTATGCACATAAAGATATACATAAATATACCAGAGAGGTCACCAGTAGGAATGAAAAATCCATTATCGATTATATATTAACTAAGAAGAATGTAAGACGTCAGATAAAAGGCGTACGAGTAAAAAGAGGGCGAGAAATAGGAAGCGATCACTTCCTATTAGAGAGTAAAATAAAAATACTGAAGATTCAAGAAAATAAATTTAGACATGACGAAAGAAAAGGAAAGGAAACCATAAAAATATACAAATTAAAGACCGAAGACACAAGAGTAAAATACCAGCAAATAGTAGATAATAAAATCTTAGAACTTGGGAACTACAGCAGCTTAGACACAGAAACAATATGAAATGCTACTAAAAATATAATACAACAAGCAGCGAAAGAAACTTGTGGTATAAAAAAATCGACAAGAGAAAGGAAAAAAACTCGATGGTGGAGTGACGAGATAAAACAGGAAATAAAGGAAAAAAAAGAAAAATGGAAAGATTATCTAAACTCTAAAAGCCAAGACAAATATGAAATCTATAAGAAACAGAGAAAAAAAGTAGAAGAACTAATTCAAGCAAGTAAAACACAAGAATGGGAAGAATTTGGAGAAAAAATTTAAACAAATTACAAAGAAAATAAAAAACTGTTCTACAAAATAACGAAAAATTTAAGAAAGGAAAAAGAGCCACCTCAAACAAATAATGGATAAAGATGGTATAATACTACAAAATGAAACGAGCGTAATGAATAGGTTTAAAGAACATTTTGAAAATCTTTTGGAAGTAAAAAAACACGAGCCCGAACTTCAAACCCTTATAACTGAGGATAACAAACTCATAGAAGAAAAAAAACTAGAACTCTCAGAGGTACAAGAAGCAATGAAGAAAATAAAAATAGGTAAAGCTGCAGGATTTGATGATAGTAAACCTGAACAAATAAAATACATAGGGACCGCCGGAGAAGAATTACTACATGCTTTATTTAAAAAATATGGAATGGTGAAAATATTCCAAAAGCCATTATTATGCCTATATATAAAAAGGGCGATAACCGAGTCTGCAACAACTATAGGGGAATCTCTCTACTTTGTGTCGCAGGAAAACTATGAAGCGATAATCGAAAATAAACTACGAAGACAAATAGGTAACAAATTAGATGAATCACAGGAGTGGATTTAGACAAGGTTACTCAGCACAAGACCTTATTTTTAGCCTCCGAAAAATAATAGATAGAACTCTTGAATTTAATAAAGATATGTACATCTGCTTTATTGATATTGAAAAGGCATTCGATAAAGTCAGTAGAAAAAAGCTATGGAACATGCTAAAAAACAAAAAAATAGGGAACAAACTATTTCAGGCAATACAAGGGATATATAAAAATAGTAAAAACTACGTAAGGACCGGTAATTGCATATCAGATGCATTTTCAACAACACAGGGATTGAGACAAGGTCGGAACTTAAGTCCACTTTTATTTACAATATATATAGACGAAATACTAAAAGAAGTTAACAAAAGAGCAAAGAAAACTACGATTGGAAACCTAAACCTCGAATAAATCATTGTATCAGAGTTACTATTTGCAGACGATATGGCAATACTGAGTAACACAAAAGAAAAAATGCAGGAAAATATAAACATTTGGAATACCGAACTGAAGAAGGCAAACATGAATATTAATATAGAAAAAACGAAAGTAATGGTCATTTCAAAGGAACATAAAAACATCAACATACAAATAAATAACAAGAGAATTCAACAAGTTGGAACATTTAAATATCTTGGCAGCAATATAGGAGCTGGCGGAAGTATTGAAGAAGAGATTAATGCGAGAATATTGTCTGCCACTAGAACATACCACCTACTG
Organism: Harpalus rubripes; assembly: GCA_963082715.1. Taxonomy (NCBI): domain Eukaryota; kingdom Metazoa; phylum Arthropoda; class Insecta; order Coleoptera; family Carabidae; genus Harpalus; species Harpalus rubripes. The sequence goes on along the minus strand of OY720463.1, from coordinate 32,198,918 downwards.
AGAACAGCAATATTCAACCATAAAAATGTGTCTGTGAGGACAAAGATGACAACCTACGAAACAATAATACTCCCAATTCTTTTATATGGTAGCGAAACCAGGGTACTAAACCAAAGGCAAATAAATAAAATACAAGCTGTCGAAATGAAATGTTTAAGAAAAATTATTGGAGTAACCAAAAGAAATAAATTAAGAAGTGAAGATATAGGAAAAAAGTTAGAGATAAAATCGGTTCGGCAAATAATAGAAGAGAAGCAGTTACTATGGTTTGGGCACCTAAACAGACTAACAGGAAAAAGACAAGTAAAAAAAATATGGAAAGCACGAACCACTGGAAAAAGGAGCAGAGGAAGACCACGAAAACAGGAGAGGATATAATATACGAAATATTGAAGAAAAGAAATATAACAAGCAGACAAGCATACGAACCATCTAAAGATAAGAAGAAATGGAAGAACTGTGTTGAAAAATAAGTAATGGAACGCCTCAACACCCAAAGGGTAGAAGAGGAATCGACTATATATATATATATATATATATATATATATATATATATATATATATATATATATATATATATATATATATGTTATAGCAATTGAAAAATATATTATTTATAAGTGTGTGTCTTGATGTATAATAATATATTTAAATCAATTTTAACATAAATAATTTTTATTGTGTTTATATTAAGTGACATATACATAGTTACTCACTTCTTTGCCACGATAGATAAAACTTCAGTATATTTTACAAATTTCACTAATGTATGGTTTATTTTTTATGTATAATAATGAATTTTGTTAATTTTAAACAATAATTCATAATATATATATATATATATATATATATATATATATATATATATATATATATATATATACACATATGATACTGCGTGCCAAACTAGGGTCATATGGCTACACGCGCCAAATGCCTCGCTAGATTTATACGTTATTATATGTTATAGCAATTAAAAAATATATTATTTATAAGTGTGTGTCTTGATGTATGTTAAGACGCAGTGCAAATAGGAAGCTGGGGCCTAATGAGTTCGACTCTCAAATAATAACTCGAAGGACCAATGATGCGTGAGAGTCCTGATCCCCAATAGCTGGTGATGAAAACTTCTGATGCGCCTGCTGGAGATGGTGAATTGTAGAATTGCGCTGGTTCAATGACGTGTCAGTTGTGTTGGACAGTAGCGATGCGGTGCGGCGGCGATTTCTACATGAGAAAGCGTGTGCGAACGTATAGTGTGTGATGATGACTGTTTAGAATTAATGGAGTGGTAAAGCGAAGAGAAAACAAATACGAGGAGGAAGGGAATAAGGTAAAACAATCTTCGCCTGCTGGAGCGATCAACAGGGCTCACACAAGACAGTAGCTCTTTATGGAGAGATAGGATAAGGATACAGAGATCCAAAATGTCAAGTAGGATAGCAAAGCTAAAAAATAAACTCTTATTCCTAACAGCACAGAAAAAGAAGCTAAATCCCAATAAATCGAAAACTAGATGAGTATCTGAACTAACTTTTATGTAATAGCGTAGTATATTGTAGGAGTAGCGACTGTGATGCTAAATGATAAATAAATACATAAATATAAAGTAGTGTGTAACTAGCATATAAACTTGATTTTACTGTAAGCGATATGAACCAAAACTGAAGTGTGAGTTGCTGAATCACTAAACAATACCCTAATAATAAATGAGAAAGTCCCAACAACAATTAAAAACTATAAGAGAATAAGTGCGCTTAAATTAACTTAAACTTAACCCACAAATAAATAAATCTTAAACTCAAGTGAAAATAATTAAATAATATTCAGAGTTGACTTGTAAGTCGAAAATAAATATAAATACAGTGAATAATATAAACAAACGTGTCCTATAATCGTACCAGAATTGATGCTAAAATAAAAACAAATAAAGCAGAGTTATATAAGCGTTTGTATGATGAATGAAAACTAGTAGAAATGTGTGTCAAATTCACTTGCACTAAAAGTACACTAAATACTGTCAAATATAACTTAAAGAATGTATTACGAATGTAACTAGGTGCAAAAAATGCAGAATAGAGTGAACTGCAATTTAAAAATCATATATAAATGTAGAGTGGAATATATTGCACTCTAGCACAAAGTTAAGAATAACTCACTTGTAAGATAGTATTTTAAATATTAATGGCAAGTACTTACTGCGTAAAAGATGGTTATAAACGTGCACAGAATACCTGATACTTGTGTACTAAATGTGTGTGTGAAGTGCAGCAGGAGAATGCAGTTAAAAAGCAGTCAAAAGTGCCAAGTATACCTGGTGCTAGTTAAGATGACCTAGATACGTAGAAAATGTTTATATGTGCTGTAAAAGCTAAATACAGGCTGAAATAAATAAATAAAAAAGGATATATTCCTGTTAGTGTGATGAATATCACATGTGAGAATGCCCTAGAAAAAAATAACACACACGCGTAGCGAAATTATAAATAATAATGCACTAGTTATACATAAATATAAATTGAAATAAATGTAAGTGCAGCAATAACTGAAGAATTATTGTGCAAAAAGCAATCAGATAGCAACAAATTATAAGCGCGCGTTCAGTTCACTGGTCGTGTAACGAATGAAAAAACGTGTTTTTACAAAAACAGTCAACGCCAAAGAGAGGAAGTGACGTGGCTGTGCGAGACGGCAGCGCGCAGCTCCAAACACTCAAAATGACCGCTAGATGCCGGAGAAAGTCCGAACAATGTAAAATAATATAATTTAATAAAATTTAACACAAATAATTTTTATTGTGTGTATATTAAGTGACACAGTTAGTCACGCGCTTGCCCCGATAGATAAAAACTTCAGTATATTTTACAAATTTCACTATTGTATGGCTTATTTTTATGTACGTCCGTTACATAGGCATTTAACATGGGAAATAAGAATAATTTGAATATTTGCCTCCCATTTAAACTCATTGCAGTAAAACTTTATACACATGTTTGAGAACACTTATAGCATTATATTAATAACAAATTAATCAAGAATAATTAAATAAAATAAGAAAATATTATGGCAATTTTAATATGACAATTATTATTTCCTATAAAAAAAGTGTAGTATGCAAGTGATCGTTGCATGGTGGTAGTGTGCTAGCTTTTTGTTCCAAAGATTGTGGGTTCAAACCTCCAGCACACTTCTTTATTTTATTTTTTTTTAATTATTTTGCAATTTATTTTTGTGTTTTTATTTGTTTTACTATTTTTTATTTGTTCTTATTTATTTTTATTTGTTTCTATTTATTGTAGTTTTGCTGTTTTTCTTGTTAAATTAAAATAAAAAGGAACAAATAAAAATACATAAAAATATTAAAACAAATAAAAACACAAAGATAAATTGAAAAAATAAAAATAAAAAAAAAATAAAGAAGTGTGCTGGGGGTTTGAACCCACAATCTTTGGAACAAAAAGCTAGCACGCTACCACCTTGCAACGATCACTTGCATACTATACTTTCTTACATTAATCTTTCTTTTATAGGAAATAATAATTATCACATTAAAATTGCTATAACATTTTCTTATTTTACTTAATTATTCTTAATTAATTTTAAACAATTTGTTATTAATATGACGTAATAAGTGTTCCCAAACATGTGTGTAAATTTTTACTGCAACAAGTTTTAATGGGAGACAATATTCAAATTATTCTTATTTCCCATGTTAAATGCCTATGTAACGGATTTCGAGCGCCACCCGGTATATATATTTATATATGAAATCTGTTACTGCGTGCCAAACTAGGGTCATATGGCTATACGCGGCAAATACTCCGCTACTTTATTATATGTTATAGCATTTGAAAAATATATTATTTATATGTGTGTGTCTTGATGTCTAATAATATATTTTAACAAAATATAACATAACTAATTTTTATTGTGTTTATATTAAGTGACACATAGTTACTCACGCCTTTGCCCCGATAGATAAAAACATCAGTATATTTTACAAATTTCACTATTGTATGGTTTATTTTTATGTACAATAATGACTTTTGTTAATTTTAAACAATAATCCAATATATATATATATATATATATATATATATATATATATATATATATATATATATATATATGTTATCTGATCCTGTGTGCCAAACTAGGGTCATATGGCTACACGCGCCAAGTGCCTCGCTAGATTTATATGTTATTATATGTTATATCAATTGAAAAATATATTATTTATATGTGTGTCTTGATGTATAATAATATAATTTAACAAAATATAACATAAATAACTTTTATTGTGTTTATACTAAGTGACACATAGTTACTCACGCCATTGCCCCGGTAGATAAAAACTTCAGTATATTTTACAAATTTCACTATTGTATGGTTTATTTTTATGTACAATAATGAATTTAGTTAATTTTAAACAATCATCCATTATATATATATATATATATATATATATATATATATATATATATATATATGATATCTGATACTGCGTGCCAAACTAGGGTCATATGGCTACACGCGCCGAGTGCCTCGCTAGATTTATATGTTATTATATGTTATAGCAATTGAAAAATATATTATTTATATGTGTGTCTTGATGTATAATAATATATTTTAACAAAATATAACATAAATAATTTTTATTGTGTTTATATTAAGTGACACATAGTTACCCACGCCTTTGCCCCGGTAGATAAAAACTTCAGTATTTTTTAAAAATTTCACTATTGTATGGTTTATTTTTATGTACAATAATGAATTTTGTTAATTTTAAACAATAATCCATTATATATATATATATATATATATATATATATATATATATATATATATATATATATATATATATATGATATCTGATACTGCGTGCCAAACTAGGGTCATATGGCTACACGCGCCAAGTGCCTCGCTAGATTTATGTTATTATATGTTATAGCAAATAAAAATATATTTTTTATAAGTGTGTCTTGATGTATAATAATATATTTTAACAAAATATAACATAAATAATTTTTATTGTGTTTATATTAAGTGACACATAGTTACTCACGCCTTTGCCCCGATAGATAAAAACATCAGTATATTTTACAAATTTCACTATTGTATGGTTTATTTTTATGTACAATAATGAATTTTGTTAATTTTAAACAATAATCCAATATATATATATATATATATATATATATATATATATATATATATATATATATATATATATGTTATCTGATACTGCGTGCCAAACTAGAGTCATATGGCTACACGCGCCAAGTGCCTCGCTAGATTTATATGTTATTATATGTTATATCAATTGAAAAATATATTATTTATATGTGTGTCTTGATGTATAATAATATAATTTAACAAAATATAACATAAATAACTTTTATTGTGTTTATATTAAGTTACACATAGTTACTCACGCCTTTGCCCCGGTAGATAAAAACTTCAGTATATTTTACAAATTTCACTATTGTATGGTTTATTTTTATGTACAATAATGAATTTTGTTAATTTTAAACAATAATCCATTATATATATATATATATATATATATATATATATATATATATGTTAGGAATTGTTCATTTTATTATTGTTTGTATTTGAGTTGTTTTGTAATACCATAAAGTATTGATTATATTAATGTTAATTAAATTTACGTATTACATGACTGGGCCTTTATTATTATTCTTATTAATTGTTTTACGTTTATATGTTGAGTGTAACTTGATTTTTTAGTCAGTTGTGTGTTGTACTTCGTGGCAAACGGAAATAAATGATTGGATCCATATATTGAGTTTGTTTTCTTTTATTATTGCACCCTATCCTTACATATATATATATATATATATATATATATATATATATATATATATATATATATATATATATATATATATATATATATATATATGATATCTGATACTGCGTGCCAAACTAGGGTCATATGGCTACACGCGCCAAGTGCCTCGCTAGATTTATATGTTATTATATGTTATAGCAATTGAAAAATATATTATTTATATGTGTGTCTTGATGTATAATAATATAATTTAACAAAATATAACATAAATAACTTTTATTGTGTTTATATTAAGTTACACATAGTTACTCACGCCTTTGCCCCGGTAGATAAAAACTTCAGTATATTTTACAAATTTCACTATTGTATGGTTTATTTTTATGTACAATAATGAATTTTGTTAATTTTAAACAATAATCCATTATATATATATATATATATATATATATATATATATATATATATATATGTTAGGAATTGTTCATTTTATTATTGTTTGTATTTGAGTTGTTTTGTAATACCATAAAGTATTGATTATATTAATGTTAATTAAATTTACGTATTACATGACTGGGCCTTTATTATTATTCTTATTAATTGTTTTACGTTTATATGTTGTGTAACTTGATTTTTTAGTCAGTTGTGTGTTGTACTTCGTGGCAAACGGAAATAAATGATTGGATCCATATATTGAGTTTGTGTTTTCTTTTATTATTGCACCCTATCCTTACATCAGAAGTGGGATTCAACACATGCGACCCGATAAGTGATTCTGTGATCTGGATTATTAGTGTTAGTAAGTGAAATAGGTGCAGCTCAAAATGAATGGTGCATCTGGAGATAGAGGAGAATCTACATCACAGCAAAGTGAAGCAATCAATCAAAATGATGTAAATCAATTACCGAATTCTGAACCTACTGTATCAGGTATGCAACAGTTTATGCAATTGTTTTTCAGTCAGCTTTTAAATGCATCGCAGCCAGGTCCATCGCATACAAATCAATCATCTACCCGTACTAATTATGAGGGTAATTTTTCGTTAGTGAATTACGATCCTGACAAAAGTAAATATTCCACAGAAGAATGGCTTAGAGATGTTAAGGACATTAAAGAAAGATTTAAAATCGATGATCATATGATGATTTTGAAAGCTGGTGAAGCATTACAGGGAAAAGCACGAAAATTCTATGATGGCTGGAGACCTGAAAGAAGAAATTGGGTTAATTTTGAAGAAGATCTCCTCACTGCATTCCCTGACTGTGAATCATGGCATCTAAAATTACTACGAGCAGGCAATATGAAGAGCTCTGATTTTAGCAGTATTAGCGAATATGGTTTGGAGAAAATCCGCAGTCTTTATCGGTACTATTCGGAATTACCCTGGGAACGAGTTTTATCTCCTGTAATCGGTGGTATTAGTTCAAGTGCTATTCGTGAAGGTTTACGTTTACACCAACCAAAGAACCAAAAAGAGCTCATGACTCTGCTTCGACAATATGAAGCAGAAATGACAAATGATTCTTCGATTGAAGAGAGAAAACCGAAGCGTTTGAAATCGGAACAACCGAACAAATTCTCAGGAAAGTGTTTCAACTGCGGTAAAACAGGCCATAGAAAAATTCATTGCCGAGCTACATCAACGCTCGTTAAAGCAGAAAATCAGGTAACGAAAAGAACAGCTGACGAAGGTAAGAAAGTAGCCCCTGTATGTAACTTTTGTAAACGAATTGGACATGTCGAATCAAGTTGTTTTATAAAGAATGGAAAATCAGAAATACGTTGTGCAACAATTAGACGATGTGAAATAATGCCAACTGCAACTATTCCATCGAACGATGGAAAACATGAGTTCACGTATATGGTCGATTCAGGAGCAGATTGGTCCATTATTCATCATAGAATAACTAAGATAATTAATGCCAATATCATTCCGTGTGCCCAATCATTATCTGGATTAGGAAACAGAGAAACGCAAACGATTGGATATTGTCGATTGTATGTTAGGCTTCAAGAAGCAACGCTAGAAATTGATTTTATGGTGGTGCCAGATAACACAATTCCAGGTGTCGATGCATTGATAGGTTGGGAAACCATTAATCGTCCGGGTCTAAAGATCGTTACTAGAAAACATGGCTTAGATCTACAACTATCCACACTGCCTGTACCTATTAAAAATACCTTACATATTTGTGTAGAGTCAGGAATGGACGAGCAACAAAAAATGCGATTAAATGAACTTTTAGATACCATACGTTCTCAAGCTCCAAGAGTTGTTACAACAGGAAAACTGAAAATACAGTTAAAGGACGACTTGCCAGTAGCATTTCGTCCGAGGCGATTGGCATTTACCGAACGAATCCAATTAAAAGAGATTATTCAAGAATTAATGGAGCAAGGGATAATCAGAGAAAGTTGTTCACCATACGCTAGTCCTATTGTACTAGTAAAGAAAAAAAATGGATCTCTCAGATTGTGTGTTGATTACAGAGAAATCAATAAAAAGGCCATTAAAGATCGATATCCGCTACCAAATCTACGTGATCAGTTAGATGCATTGGGCCAAGCAATTTACTTTACAACCCTAGATATGCAATCTGGATTTCACCAAATTGAGGTGGAAGAAGATTCCAAAAAATACACGGCATTTATAACACCCGATGGCCATTATGAGTATAATCGTATGCCCTTCGGCTTTGCGAATGCTCCTTCCTGTTACCAGAGGGCTATTAATAAAGCAATAGGACCACTAAAAGATACTGTGGCGCAAGTGTACCTCGACGACATAATGATCGCGTCCCAGACGATTGAAGAAGGATTTATTAACTTGCAGAAAGTTCTAGATGCTCTCTCTAACGCTGGATTTTCATTAAATTTAGAGAAGTGTAGTTTCTTCAAGAGAGAAACTGAATATTTAGGCACTATTGTTGGCAACGGCACAATTAAACCAAGTCCTAGAAAAATAAAAGCGTTAACAGACTCTGTTCCTCCGAAAGATGTCAAAGGGGTACGGCAGTTCATGGGTTTGGCTGGGTACTTTAGACGCTTTATCCAAGGATTTTCACTGATTACAGCACCAATTAATCGATTGTTGCAAAAAGATGCTAAGTTCAGCTGGACACCGGAACATGAGAAAATAAGACAAAATATTATTAGTATCTTAACAAATCAACCTGTCCTAAGAATTTTTAATCCGGAGCTGCCAACCGAGCTTCATACAGACGCTAGCTCTATTGGAATTGGAGCAGCTCTACTGCAAAAGCAGGACGGAGATATTAGACCTGTAGCATATTTTAGCCGAAGAACAACTGCAAGTGAATCAAAGTATCACTCATTTGATCTAGAGACACTGGCGATTGTAGAAGGAGCTGATCACTTTCGTGTTTACTTGTACGGGATACATTTTACTGTTTATACCGATTGCAATTCCGTTAGAGCAACGTTTTTAAAGAAAGATCTTCATCCGAGGGTAGCTAGGTGGTGGATAAAGCTTCAGGATTATGATTTCAATATAGAATATAGACAAGGATGTAATATGGGTCATGTAGACTACTTGAGCAGGAATCCAGTTATCCAAAGATTTCAAATACCAAACGAGGCTACTACTATTTCAGAATATCAAGCACAAGACGATTTTTGTCGATCGCTACTCAGTAAACCTTTAAAAGAATTCGTGATACAAGATAATATTGTGTACCATGTTGAGCAGATAAAAAACAAAGCGATACTAATGAGGTGTTTCGTGCCGCAAGCAGCAAGACTAAAGGTAATGAAAACCTATCATGATGATGCAGCTCACATTGGTTGGAAAAAAGGAATTTTGCGAATGCGAGAAGATTTATACTGGCCTAAAATGGGGAAATGTTTAAAGAAATATGTTCGGAACTGCAGATCCTGTGCAGTTGGAAAATCGCATACAGGACCTAGAGCTGGATTATACCAAAAGGGCGACAAAGCTAGCCAGCCATTAGAAGTTTGGCATATTGATCATGCTGGACCACTTATCAAGTCAAACGGTTGCACTGAGATACTGGTAATAATTGATGCATTTTCGAAATATTGCGTATTCACCCCAGTAAAGAATAAAACAACAGAACCATCAATTGTTGCACTGTGCGATCTCTTTAAGCAAGTCGGAAAACCAAAGAGAATCATAGCTGACAGAGCACGAGCTTTTACTTCAGCAAAATTTCAAAATTACATGGACAAAGAAGGTATAGAGTTGCATCTTATTGCTACTGGGGTTCCAAGAGGGAACGGACAAGTAGAGCGGGTAATGCGGACGCTTTTTAATCTCATGGGAAGCGTACTAACTAATGAGAAAGAATCTAAATGGACCACAGTCTTACCACAAATTCAAGCTGTACTTAACGAAACAGTTAGCTCAGCAACAGGATTTACTCAAATGCTCTTATGTTCGGTACAAAACAACGCTTACCAACAGAAGAACAACTGTTAAAAGGAGTAAAAACACAAGAGTTATTAGATATTAATAATATGAGATCAAAAGCAAATGAAAGATTAAAACTGAACAGAGAGAAACAACAAAAATCTTTTAATGCGAAACGGTTGAAAGCAACACCTTTTAAAATTGGAGAAGTAGTGGTTGTTCAAGATTCACAGAAAGCTGGTTCTGGCAAATTGGGTGCCAAATTTCTTGGACCCTACGAGGTTGTTAAGCTATTACCTAATGAACGGTATTTTCTTAAAAGATCAAATCAAACAACAAAAGTAACGAAAGTAGCAGCACATGAACAATTGAGATATTGGCCAAGGGGCCAAGAGGTAAGAGGGAAAAGGGAAATTTCTCCTTGCTTGGAGCGTAATAGTAGTGTATGTAAATAGTGGACCTTCACTGGTCACATGGACCTTCACTGGTCAGGGAACCTTAAATGGTTATTGATTATTGAATTTTTTTGGAAATAAGTTTAGAACCTTAAATGGTTGCGGAAATTACAGTTATTTTTTTAGGGGGCCCCATCATACAAAATTGCAGCAGCAGCAGCAGCACGGAATTGAGACACAGGAGACGCGAGGACGCGTCATTGTTAGGATGGCCGTGTTAGGAATTGTTCATATTATTATTGTTTGTATTTGAGTTGTTTTGTAATACCATAAAGTATTGATTATATTAATGTTAATTAAATTTACGTATTACATGACTGGGCCTTTATTATTATTCTTATTAATTGTTTTACGTTTATATGTTGAGTGTAACTTGATTTTTTAGTCAGTTGTGTGTTGTACTTCGTGGCAAACGGAAATAAATGATTGGATCCATATATTGAGTTTGTTTTCTTTTATTATTGCACCCTATCCTTACATATATATATATATATATATATATATATATATATATATATATATATATATATATATATATATATATATATATATGATATCTGATACTGCGTGCCAAACTAGGGTCATATGGCTACACGCGCCAAGTGCCTCGCTAGATTTATATGTTATTATATGTTATAGCAATTGAAAAATATATTATTTATATGTGTGTCTTGATGTATAATAATATATTTTAACAAAATATAACATAAATAATTTTTATTGTGTTTATATTAAGTGACATATAGTTACTCACGCCTTTGCCACGATAGATAAAAACTTCATTATATTTTACAAATTTCACTATTGTATGGTTTATTTATATGTACAATAATTAATTTTGTTAATTTTAAACAATAATCCATTATATATATATATATATATATATATATATATATATATATATATATATATATATGATACTACGTGCCAAACTAGGGTCATATGGCTACACGCGCCAAGTGCCTCGCTAGATTTATATATTATATGTTATAGCAATTGAAAAATATATTATTTATATATGTGTCTTGATGTATAATAATATATTTTAACAAAATAACATAAATAATTTTTATTGTGTTTATATTAAGTGACACATAGTTACACACGCCTTTGCCCCGGTAGATAAAAACTTCATTATATTTTACAAATTTCACTATTGTATGGTTTATTTTTATGTACAATAATGAATTTTGTTAATTTTAAACAATAATCCAATATATATATATATATATATATATATATATATATATATGTATATATATATATATATATATATATATATATATATATATATATATATATATATATATATATATATGTTATCTGATACTGCGTGCCAAACTAGGGTCATATGGCTACACGCGCCAAGTGCCTCGCTAGATTTATATGTTATTATATGTTATATCAATAGAAAAATATATTATTTATATGTGTGTCTTGATGTATAATAATATAATTTAACAAAATATAACATAAATAACTTTTATTGTGTTTATATTAAGTGACACATAGTTACTCACGCCTTTGCCCCGGTAGATAAAAACTTCAGTATATTTTACAAATTTCACTATTGTATGGTTTATTTTTATGTACAATAATGAATTTTGTTAATTTTAAACAATAATCCAATATATATATATATATATATATATATATATATATATATATATATATATATATATATATATATATATATGTTATCTGATACTGCGTGCCAAACTAGGGTCATATGGCTACACGCGCCAAGTGCCTCGCTAGATTTATATGTTATTATATGTTATATCAATTGAAAAATATATTATTTATATGTGTGTCTTGATGTATAATAATGTAATTTAACAAAATATAACATAAATAACTTTTATTGTGTTTATATTAAGTGACACATAGTTACTCACGCCTTTGCCCCGGTAGATAAAAACTTCAGTATATTTTACAAATTTCACTATTGTATGGTTTATTTTTATGTACAATAATGAATTTTGTTAATTTTAAACAATAATCCATTATATATATATATATATATATATATATATATATATATATATATGATATCTGATACTGCGTGCCAAACTAGGGTCATATGGTTACACGCGCCAAGTGCCTCGCTAGATTTATATGTTATTATATGTTATAGCAATTGAAAAATATATTATTTATATGTGTGTCTTGATGTTTAATAATATAATTTAACAAAATATAACATAAATAACTTTTATTGTGTTTATATTAAGTGACACATAGTTACTCACGCCTTTGCCCCGGTAGATAAAAACTTCAGCATATTTTACAAATTTCACTATTGTATGGTTTATTTTTATGTACAATAATGAATTTTGTTAATTTTAAACAATAATCCATTATATATATATATATATATATATATATATATATATATATATATATATATATATATATATATGATATCTGATACTGCGTGCCAAACTAGGGTCATATGGTTACACGCGCCAAGTGCCTCGCTAGATTTATATGTTATTATATGTTATAGCAATTGAAAAATATATTATTTATATGTGTGTCTTGATGTTTAATAATATAATTTAACAAAATATAACATAAATAACTTTTATTGTGTTTATATTAAGTGACACATAGTTACTCACGCCTTTGCCCCGGTAGATAAAAACTTCAGTATATTTTACAAATTTCACTATTGTATGGTTTATTTTTATGTACAATAATGAATTTTGTTAATTTTAAACAATAATCCATTATATATGATATCTGATACTGCGTGCCAAACTAGGGTCATATGGTTACACGCGCCAAGTGCCTCGCTAGATTTATATGTTATTGTATGTTATAGCAATTGAAAAATATATTATTTATATGTGTGTCTTGATGAATAATAATATAATTTAACAAAATATAACATAAATAACTTTTATTGTGTTTATATTAAGTGACACATAGTTACTCACGCCTTTGCCCCGGTAGATAAAAACTTCAGTATATTTAACAAATTTCACTATTGTATGGTTTATTTTTATGTACAATAATGAATTTTGTTAATTTTAAACAATAATCCATTATATTTATATATATATATATATATATATATATATATATATATATATATATATGTTATCTGATACTGCGTGCCTAACTAGGGTCATATGGCTACACGCGCCAAGTGCCTCGCTAGATTTATATGTTATTATATGTTATATCAATTGAAAAATATATTATTTATATGTGTGTCTTGATGTATAATAATATAATTTAACAAAATATAACATAAATAACTTTTATTGTGTTTATATTAAGTGACACATAGTTACTCACGCCTTTGCCCCGGTAGATAAAAACTTCAGTATATTTTACAAATTTCACTATTGTATGGTTTATTTTTATGTACAATAATGAATTTTGTTAATTTTAAACAATCCATTATATATATATATATATATATATATATATATATATATATATATATATATATATATATATATATATATATATGATATCTGATACTGCGTGCCAAAATAGGGTCATATGGTTACACGCGCCAAGTGCCTCGCTAGATTTATATGTTATTATATGTTATAGCAATTGAAAAATATATTATTTATATGTGTGTCTTGATGTTTAATAATATAATTTAACAAAATATAACATAAATAACTTTTATTGTGTTTATATTAAGTGACACATAGTTACTCACGCCTTTGCCCCGGTAGATAAAAACTTCAGTATATTTTACAAATTTCACTATTGTATGGTTTATTTTTATGTACAATAATGAATTTTGTTAATTTTAAACAATAATCCATTATATATATATATATATATATATATATATATATATATATATATATATATATATATATATATATATGATATCTGATACTGCGTGCCAAACTAGGGTCATATGGTTACACGCGCCAAGTGCCTCGCTAGATTTATATGTTATTATATGTTATAGCAAGTGAAAAATATATTATTTATATGTGTGTCTTGATGTTTAATAATATAATTTAACAAAATATAACATAAATAACTTTTATTGTGTTTATATTAAGTGACACATAGTTACTCACGCCTTTGCCCCGGTAGATAAAAACTTCAGTATATTTTACAAATTTCACTATTGTATGGTTTATTTTTATGTACAATAATGAATTTTGTTAATTTTAAACAATAATCCATTATATATATATATATATATATATATATATATATATATATATATATATATATATATATATATATATATGATATCTGATACTGCGTGCCAAACTAGGGTCATATGGTTACACGCGCCAAGTGCCTCGCTAGATTTATATGTTATTGTATGTTATAGCAATTGAAAAATATATTATTTATATGTGTGTTTTGATGTATAATAATATAATTTAACAAAATATAACATAAATAACTTTTATTGTGTTTATATTAAGTGACACATAGTTACTCACGCCTTTGCCCCGGTAGATAAAAACTTCAGTATATTTTACAAATTTCACTATTGTATGGTTTATTTTTATGTACAATAATGAATTTTGTTAATTTTAAACAATAATCCATTATATATATATATATATATATATATATATATATATATATATATATATATATATATATATATATATATATATATGTTATCTGATACTGCGTGCCAAACTAGGGTCATATGGCTACACGCGCCAAGTGCCTCGCTAGATTTATATGTTATTATATGTTATATCAATCGAAAAATATATTATTTATATGTGTGTCTTGATGTATAATAATATAATTTAACAAAATATAACAGAAATAACTTTTATTGTGTTTATATTAAGTGACACATAGTTACTCACGCCTTTGCCCCGGTAGATAAAAACTTCAGTATATTTTACAAATTTCACTATTGTATGTTTTATTTTTATGTACAATAATGAATTTTGTTAATTTTAAACAATAATCCATTATATATATATATATATATATATATATATATATATATATATATATATATATATATGATATCTGATACTGCGTGCCAAACTAGGGTCATATGGTTACACGCGCCAAGTGCCTCGCTAGATTTATATGTTATTGTATGTTATAGCAATTGAAAAATATATTATTTATATGTGTGTCTTGATGTATAATAATATAATTTAACAAAATATAACATAAATAACTTTTATTGTGTTTATATTGTGACACATAGTTACTCACGCCTTTGCCCCGGTAGATAAAAACTTCAGTATATTTTACAAATTTCACTATTGTATGGTTTATTTTTATGTACAATAATGAATTTTGTTAATTTTAAACAATAATCCATTATATATATATATATATATATATATATATATATATATATATATATATATATATATATATATATGATATCTGATACTGCGTGCCAAACTAGGGTCATATGGTTACACGCGCCAAGTGCCTCGCTAGATTTATATGTTATTGTATGTTATAGCAATTGAAAAATATATTATTTATATGTGTGTCTTGATGTATAATAATATAATTTAACAAAATATAACATAAATAACTTTTATTGTGTTTATATTAAGTGACACATAGTTACTCACGCCTTTGCCCCGGTAGATAAAAACTTCAGTATATTTTACAAATTTCACTATTGTATGTTTTATTTTTATGTACAATAATGAATTTTGTTAATTTTAAACAATAATCCATTATATATATATATATATATATATATATATATATATATATATATATATATATATATATGATATCTGATACTGCGTGCCAAACTAGGGTCATATGGTTACACGCGCCAAGTGCCTCGCTAGATTTATATGTTATTGTATGTTATAGCAATTGAAAAATATATTATTTATATGTGTGTCTTGATGTATAATAATATAATTTAACAAAATATAACATAAATAACTTTTATTGTGTTTATATTGTGACACATAGTTACTCACGCCTTTGCCCCGGTAGATAAAAACTTCAGTATATTTTACAAATTTCACTATTGTATGGTTTATTTTTATGTACAATAATGAATTTTGTTAATTTTAAACAATAATCCATTATATATATATATATATATATATATATATATATATATATATATATATATATATGATATCTGATACTGCGTGCCAAACTAGGGTCATATGGTTACACGCGCCAAGTGCCTCGCTAGATTTATATGTTATTGTATGTTATAGCAATTGAAAAATATATTATTTATATGTGTGTCTTGATGTATAATAATATAATTTAACAAAATATAACATAAATAACTTTTATTGTGTTTATATTGTGACACATAGTTACTCACGCCTTTGCCCCGGTAGATAAAAACTTCAGTATATTTTACAAATTTCACTATTGTATGGTTTATTTTTATGTACAATAATGAATTTTGTTAATTTTAAACAATAATCCATTATATATATATATATATATATATATATATATATATATATATATATATATATATATGTTATCTGATACTGCGTGCCAAACTAGGGTCATATGGCTACACGCGCCAAGTGCCTCGCTAGATTTATATGTTATTATATGTTATATCAATTGAAAAATATATTATTTATATGTGTGTCTTGATGTATAATGATAATATTTAACAAAATATAACATAAATAACTTTTATTGTGTTTATATTAAGTGACACATAGTTACTCACGCCTTTGCCCCGGTAGATAAAAACTTCAGTATATTTTACAAATTTCACTATTGTATGGTTTATTTTTATGTACAATAATGAATTTTGTTAATTTTAAACAATAATCCATTATATATATATATATATATATATATATATATATATATATATATATATATATATATATATATATATATATGTTATCTGATACTGCGTGCCAAACTAGGGTCATATGGCTACACGCGCCAAGTGCCTCGCTAGATTTATATGTTATTATATGTTATATCAATTGAAAAATATATTATTTATATGTGTGTCTTGATGTATAATAATATAATTTAACAAAATATAACATAATTAACTTTTATTGTGTTTATATTAAGTGACACATAGTTACTCACGCCTTTGCCCCGGTAGATAAAAACTTCAGTATATTTTACAAATTTCACTATTGTATGGTTTATTTTTATGTACAATAATGAATTTTGTTAATTTTAAACAATAATCCATTATATATATATATATATATATATATATATATATATATATATATATATATATATATATATATATATATATATATATATATAATATATATATATGATATCTGATACTGCGTGCCAAACTAGGGTCATATGGTTACACGCGCCAAGTGCCTCGCTAGATTTATATGTTATTGTATGTTATAGCAATTGAAAAATATATTATTTGTATGTGTGTCTTGATGTATAATAATATAATTTAACAAAATATAACATAAATAACTTTTATTGTGTTTATATTAAGTGACACATAGTTACTCACGCCTTTGCCCCGGTAGATAAAAACTTCAGTATATTTTACAAATTTCACTATTGTATGGTTTATTTTTATGTACAATAATGAATTTTGTTAATTTTAAACAATAATCCATTATATATATATATATATATATATATATATATATATATATATATATATATATATATATGTTATCTGATACTGCGTGCCAAACTAGGGTCATATGGCTACACGCGCCAAGTGCCTCGCTAGATTTATATGTTATTATATGTTATATCAATTGAAAAATATATTATTTATATGTGTGTCTTGATGTATAATAATATAATTTAACAAAATATAACATAAATAACCTTTATTGTGTTTATATTAAGTGACACATAGTTAGTTACTCACGCCTTTGCCCCGGTAGATAAAAACTTCAGTATATTTTACAAATTTCACTATTGTATGGTTTATTTTTATGTACAATAATGAATTTTGTTAATTTTAAACAATAATCCATTATATATATATATATATATATATATATATATATATATATATATATATATATATGTTATCTGATACTGCGTGCCAAACTAGGGTCATATGGCTACACGCGCCAAGTGCCTCGCTAGATTTATATGTTATTATATGTTATATCAATTGAAAAATATATTATTTATATGTGTGTCTTGATGTATAATAATATAATTTAACAAAATATAACATAAATAACTTTTATTGTGTTTATATTAAGTGACACATAGTTACTCACGCCTTTGCCCCGGTAGATAAAAACTTCAGTATATTTTACAAATTTCACTATTGTATGGTTTATTTTTATGTACAATAATGAATTTTGTTAATTTTAAACAATAATCCATTATATATATATATATATATATATATATATATATATATATATATATATATATATATATATGATATCTGATACTGCGTGCCAAACTAGGGTCATATGGTTACACGCGCCAAGTGCCTCGCTAGATTTATATGTTATTATATGTTATAGCAATTGAAAAATATATTATTTATATGTGTGTCTTGATGTTTAATAATATAATTTAACAAAATATAACATAAATAACTTTTATTGTGTTTATATTAAGTGACACATAGTTACTCACGCCTTTGCCCCGGTAGATAAAAACTTCAGTATATTTTACAAATTTCACTATTGTATGGTTTATTTTTATGTACAATAATGAATTTTGTTAATTTTAAACAATAATCCATTATATATATATATATATATATATATATATATATATATATATATATATACAGGGTGTAAATGAAATAAGTGCATTACATTTGACCAGTAGTATAACTCATCGAGAGCAACAATATTTCTTAATAACTTTTTCTCGAAATCGCATATTTTTTTAGCATTTTTACCACCCCGTAAATTGACGAGTCGTTCCAAATATTTTTGTAATAATTGAATGCAGCAGCAATAGCTATGAAAAATTTTGTTTTAGCAATTGACAGTCCTGTCAATTGTTGCAATTAAATTTTGACATTAGTAATAAACTTGTTTATAAGGTAAAATTCTGTCAAAATGCGAGTACACAGACATTGTAATTACTTACCTATGGTTTATTTATTTATTTTTTACTCGTATCTGTACTACATGTTACTTGACATCACGGTTCTCATAAAGACAGTGTCATGGAGTTGCCAACGCATTTACATGGAGCGTTTCCAAATCATCACCAAATCATTCTGTTCTTAATATTCGCACATTTGTTAATCTTGTACATCTTTATCACATCACAATACGGAGTGTCACATGACAATTTTTAAAAAAGCAACAGTTATATCCATACCATGTGCAAAAAGTTCAATGTTTTCAGCACATAACAGACTTCAATTTTGGGAATGGCTCATAATGTTCATTTATGAGACTGAATTTACTTGGGAAGGTGTATTTATTATGCACAATACACATCTTGACAGACGAAAATGCTGTAAAAATTTTCATTAAAAAATGTTTTGGGCGGGAACAATAAATGGACGACTAATTATTGATACTCATGTACCTCTTTTAAATGGACAAAAGTTTGTACTTACATTTTTTGAATAACGTATTTAAACTATTATGATTTCTCGACGATAAATAATCATCTCATAACCTAACAACTATGCTTTTGCTCCTCGTCTCTCCTTGTCTTCCTCTATTCACACTATTCAAAGGTAATTAAAACCCTGGTTCAAAACACAACTTTATAATTTTGTTATCCAAAATTTAAATTTATTTATTTTAAAAATTGTACTCTTACGTATTAATTAATAATAATGTTATTTCCCTTGATTCGTTTATTAATTACTGTGACTGGAAGTGTAACCGATAACCGACATTTTTTGAGCTGATTGTATCCCACTTGAACACGGCAACAGTCATTTGTTCTCCATGAGCGGGTAACGAAATATGCAGCAAATCTTTAAAGAATTTTAACTCAAAATCTAAAAGACTTAGAAAAAAAAGTTATTAAGAAATATTGTTCCTCTCATCGAGTTACATTACTGGTTAAATTTAATGCACTTATTTCATTTACACCCTGTATATATATATATATATATATGATATCTGATACTGCGTGCCAAACTAGGGTCATATGGTTACACGCGCCAAGTGCCTCGCTAGATTTATATGTTATTGTATGTTATAGCAATTGAAAAATATATTATTTATATGTGTGTCTTGATGTATAATAATATAATTTAACAAAATATAACATAAATAACTTTTATTGTGTTTATATTAAGTGACACATAGTTACTCACGCCTTTGCCCCGGTAGATAAAAACTTCAGTATATTTTACAAATTTCACTATTGTATGGTTTATTTTTATGTACAATAATGAATTTTGTTAATTTTAAACAATAATCCATTATATATATATATATATATATATATATATATATATATATATATATATATATATATGTTATCTGATACTGCGTGCCAAACTAGGGTCATATGGCTACACGCGCCAAGTGCCTCGCTAGATTTATATGTTATTATATGTTATATCAATTGAAAAATATATTATTTATATGTGTGTCTTGATGTATAATAATATAATTTAACAAAATATAACATAAATAACTTTTATTGTGTTTATATTAAGTGACACATAGTTACTCACGCCTTTGCCCCGGTAGATAAAAACTTCAGTATATTTTACAAATTTCACTATTGTATGGTTTATTTTTATGTACAATAATGAATTTTGTTAATTTTAAACAATAATCCATTATATATATATATATATATATATATATATATATATATATATATATATATATATATATATATGATATCTGATACTGCGTGCCAAACTAGGGTCATATGGTTACACGCGCCAAGTGCCTCGCTAGATTTATATGTTATTATATGTTATATCAATTGAAAAATATATTATTTATATGTGTGTCTTGATGTATAATAATATAATTTAACAAAATATAACATAAATAACTTTTATTGTGTTTATATTAAGTGACACATAGTTACTCACGCCTTTGCCCCGGTAGATAAAAACTTCAGTATATTTTACAAATTTCACTATTGTATGGTTTATTTTTATGTACAATAATGAATTTTGTTAATTTTAAACAATAATCCATTATATATATATATATATATATATATATATATATATATATATATATATATACAGGGTGTAAATGAAATAAGTGCATTACATTTGACCAGTAGTATAACTCATCGAGAGCAACAATATTTCTTAATAACTTTTTCTCGAAATCGCATATTTTTTTAGCATTTTTACCACCCCGTAAATTGACGAGTCGTTCCAAATATTTTTGTAATAATTGAATGCAGCAGCAATAGCTATGAAAAATTTTGTTTTAGCAATTGACAGTCCTGTCAATTGTTGCAATTAAATTTTGACATTAGTAATAAACTTGTTTATAAGGTAAAATTCTGTCAAAATGCGAGTACACAGACATTGTAATTACTTACCTATGGTTTATTTATTTATTTTTTACTCGTATCTGTACTACATGTTACTTGACATCACGGTTCTCATAAAGACAGTGTCATGGAGTTGCCAACGCATTTACATGGAGCGTTTCCAAATCATCACCAAATCATTCTGTTCTTAATATTCGCACATTTGTTAATCTTGTACATCTTTATCACATCACAATACGGAGTGTCACATGACAATTTTTAAAAAAGCAACAGTTATATCCATACCATGTGCAAAAAGTTCAATGTTTTCAGCACATAACAGACTTCAATTTTGGGAATGGCTCATAATGTTCATTTATGAGACTGAATTTACTTGGGAAGGTGTATTTATTATGCACAATACACATCTTGACAGACGAAAATGCTGTAAAAATTTTCATTAAAAAATGTTTTGGGCGGGAACAATAAATGGACGACTAATTATTGATACTCATGTACCTCTTTTAAATGGACAAAAGTTTGTACTTACATTTTTTGAATAACGTATTTAAACTATTATGATTTCTCGACGATAAATAATCATCTCATAACCTAACAACTATGCTTTTGCTCCTCGTCTCTCCTTGTCTTCCTCTATTCACACTATTCAAAGGTAATTAAAACCCTGGTTCAAAACACAACTTTATAATTTTGTTATCCAAAATTTAAATTTATTTATTTTAAAAATTGTACTCTTACGTATTAATTAATAATAATGTTATTTCCCTTGATTCGTTTATTAATTACTGTGACTGGAAGTGTAACCGATAACCGACATTTTTTGAGCTGATTGTATCCCACTTGAACACGGCAACAGTCATTTGTTCTCCATGAGCGGGTAACGAAATATGCAGCAAATCTTTAAAGAATTTTAACTCAAAATCTAAAAGACTTAGAAAAAAAAGTTATTAAGAAATATTGTTCCTCTCATCGAGTTACATTACTGGTTAAATTTAATGCACTTATTTCATTTACACCCTGTATATATATATATATATATATGATATCTGATACTGCGTGCCAAACTAGGGTCATATGGTTACACGCGCCAAGTGCCTCGCTAGATTTATATGTTATTGTATGTTATAGCAATTGAAAAATATATTATTTATATGTGTGTCTTGATGTATAATAATATAATTTAACAAAATATAACATAAATAACTTTTATTGTGTTTATATTAAGTGACACATAGTTACTCACGCCTTTGCCCCGGTAGATAAAAACTTCAGTATATTTTACAAATTTCACTATTGTATGGTTTATTTTTATGTACAATAATGAATTTTGTTAATTTTAAACAATAATCCATTATATATATATATATATATATATATATATATATATATATATATATATATATATATATAACTTAAATTTCTTATTCGATCAAATAGGTTTTTAAAAAGTTTATTTTTGTGAGTACAGAGTTATAATATTCTATAAACTACTTGATAATATGAATAAGGAATACAGACTGACTAATCTTAAGTGTTACACGTGTTTTTATACTAATGTAATATGATAGAGTCACATACTGGTAAATCAGCACTTTGTCTATTTGTTAGCACTATAACTCCTCCCTCCTTAGATTCGAGCATCCTGGGGAAGTTGAAGTTCAACGTCTTCAGGGGTGCGAGATGACCTCTGTGTGGTTGGTTTCCTCTTCTTTATGTGTTTGTATACGAAGTACCCAACGATGATTGCAGCGATCGCATACAGGATGATGGACCATATACTTGGGATGTGCATATTGAATTTTTCTTCTGGTATCGAGACGATTGGATTGAAGGATATATCATTTAATTTCAAAGGATTTAGGTTAACGGAGAAATTTGTAATTTTGTACGATTGGGATTTTAAATTCAATTTAGGGAGTAATAGGGGTTGACCATGGTTTTCATTTTGGAATATTAGTATTTGTTGCCTGAAGTGAATTTCGCAGTTGTTTTGATTATTAATTAGAAAGATTCCCTCTAAGGTTTGGATGTTGGTTTCTTCATGGCATTTAATGGTGATTTTCTCCTCGTTTGGGAAAACGGCTAGGTATTTGTTGATTTCTGGAATCACTTCGACATGATTTGTAATTAAGTTAATTTTTGTATAATGACAGTGACTCGAAGTTTGATTTTGGAATATTTCTTCTTCGCACATCGCTGAGAAATGGGCGTGGTACTTATTAGGGCACTGAAATATTTTTGCTTGAACGCACATGTCATTCAGCGGCACGATCTCTTTATCAGATTTAAGAAGGTATTTTGTATTGGGAATGATTGTAATAAATTTTGATTCGTGTTTGGTTGGAATTGGGTACATGTAGTAGAGGTCGAAAGTTTTTTCAAAGTTTATGGGGGTAGAAATGAAATAGATTATTTGGGTTGCTTCTATTTTACAATTTATTTTTAACAACGACTCGAAGTCTAATAGATTCTCTTGTCTAGGTTCGAATAGTAACTGTAAATGATAGAATTTTGAAATTTGTTTTAATTCTGCTAGTAGCTCCATGGGGTGTATTATACTAGGGTGCAGCGTTCTTAATTTACAAAAGGTGATTGAATTTTCAACGTCTTGTAAGACATTTAATATAGAGTTATATAATATAATAAGTTGATCGTAAATGTTTTTACCATAATATAGTATACTTTGAATGTGCGTATCCTTTATAATTTCGAAAAGTTGTAATATTTTAGATTTTAATATTTCTTCGTTGTGCTGGATATCCGAGATAGTTTTATTAAAATTTTGAATAATTTGATGATTCACCGAATATGAGAGTTTGATTTGACTTTCCAAATTATGCTCGTTTTCTTGCATATGTGCAAACATTTCGTTGTATCTTTTGCCGTCTTCGGCATCTAAATTTCCGGTGACTGATTTGAATATTGACCCCAATCCATCTATTAAGCCACGTTTAGTTTTATGATGAACAGAATGAATTCCGATATTATTAATTTTTGTGTCGATATTTGTCCGAATAAATTCTAATATTTTATCATAATTTTCAAGTTCGTTGAAATGCTGTGAGTTATTAGATATGGTGGATTTTAGTGTTGAGTATTGTGTGTTTAGACTGCTGTACTGGTTAAGAAGAGCTTTGAGATTGTAGTAGTGTATGAATGTATGAGTCGTCTTTTCGAGTTTGGCAGGACCGAGGTTGATAGGAAGGATTCCGAGGTTTTCTGTTATGTTCCTAATCATTGTTCCTTGTCCCAATGCGAACAACCTGGAATTGGTTCAAAGGTGTAAGTTTTTTGTCTAGGGCGTTTAATGTTAGAGAGGTGGATATTCTCTGTGGTATTACCATGGGTGGTTTTGATTTTCCCTGTTTTACGATGTTTATTAATTTTGCTTAGTTTTTCGGGTTTGTATTTGTTTTTAGTTTTTTGTTGTTTCTGTTTATTTTTCACGTATACCCTTTTGGGGATTTCTGGCAGTTCTTCTTTGTTTTCATTACATTTACTTATTACCTTTTCTTTATTCGTCTGGATTTTGTCTCTAATTGATTCGTAAAGTAATTTAGTTTTATTCTTGTGACTTTCTATATAATTGTTAATAAGTTGTTTTTCGAGGTCGATATTAAATGGAGAGTTAGTGTCTAAATGGCCGGTAATAATTTCGCACGGTTTCAATTTTGTGACCGAATGGATTGTGTTATTATAAGCTAATAACGCATAATTTACTTTGGATTCTATAGGCTCCGTTTTGTATTCATTTTGATTGTTAAATAGTCTGATGTGTTCGATGAGGGTCGAGTGGAAACGTTCTATTATACCGTTAGATTCTGGATGTTGTGAGCTTATGAAATGTATGTCGATTTTGTGTAGTGTCAGCAATTCTTTTACGACTGAGTTTTTAAATTCTAACCCGTTATCTGAAATAATTTGTTCTGGGATTCCGTGATGTGTAAAATATTTAACTAGGTTATTACAAACTTCTATGCCTTGTCCTGAATTTAATTTGTATGCTTGTGCATATTTTGAAAATGAATCTACAATTGTTAAAAATTTTGCTTGTTCTAAAGTAATGCTGTCTACATGTAAAATTTGGAAAGGTTTCGTAGCTGTGGGTGTGATATTTAAATTTACATTTAAGGGTCTCCTGTCGTACTTTGTTACTTGGCATATTTCACAGCTATTAATAAATGTTTGAACGGATTTCCTTAATTTTGGCCAGTAATATTGTTGTTTTATACGCGCTTCTGTTTCGTCGATGCCGCGGTGGTTAGTTTTGCCGCAATGGTAATTCGATATAATGTGTATGATTTCTTCCTCGTTGGTGACGTCACTTAAATATTTTGTACATTTTACTAAACATAGTTGAGAATTTTTAAAATAATTTTGAAGGATTAAACTGAATTTTTCGTATAGTTCATTTTTGAAATAAATGTGATATTTTACTTTTGGAACAAGATATTCTTTAATAAATGCAATCATTTCAGTTTTGTAATTAAATTTTGAAAATTCTACTTCCAATCGTAATTTTTTGTTATCGTATAATTTTGTAATTTCTACCTGTTTGGGGTTAAGGTCGACTTCGGTTATAATAATTTGGTTTTTGCCATAGTTTACGGGGCATTCTACTATCGGTATTCCGACGATAGGATTTTCTTTACTTGAATGTATTGTGATATCACTATCGCTTGTGTCGTCATCGTTTATCTCATCATGGTGTGAGTCACCTACCTCGACTGCAAGGGATTGAGTATCATCGTCTTTGTTATCTGTTTTATTCTTTAATTCTGTGTTAAAATTTTCTATGAATTTATGAAAGTATTCCATGTTTTCTGCTTCGTTTATATTTAATTCAATCTGGGTAGTTTTGTTTTCAGGGAGTTTATAAACGGTTATTAGTATGTCAGTGTTATCAAATATATATTTTAACATTAATTTAATTTCGTTCCAATTTTGATTGTCAAGACCACATGCAATTTTTGGTATACTTAAATTTCTGATTTTATGATGTAAACAGAATTTTCTCAAATTTAGTAAGGTATAAAATATGTCTTGTTTAGTGGGTTTATTGTAATAGTTTTCCTTTGTTATTAAGTATAGTAGATATCTTTGTGGGGTTTTTAAATATACTAGATTATGAAGTTGAGGATTTTGAGATTTTAACTTGTGCACATTATTAAATTTATTTTTGAAAATTTTGGCAATACCCGATGCCATTTCTAAATCTTTGCTCACGCAATGAGCTAGACTAGAGTCGGATGGTGCGTCGAATAGATTACCTATTACTTCTATAGTGTTGTTGTTATTGTGATTAAGGCAATGTTTCTTATCTAAATAGTCTTTGTATAGAGCTAGTGGAGTGTCATTTAATTGTGTTTGTGGTTGTGAATTTTGAATTTTATTATTTTCGATAGGTATACGGCTTAAGGCGTCGGCATTGGTATTAAGTTTGCCTTTTTTATAGATTATCTCGTAGTCATATTCCTCTAATTTGAGGCGCCATCTTATTAATTTTTGGCTACATTGTTTTAACGAGAATAGCCATTGCAAGGGTCGGTGGTCTGTATAGATTTTAAATTTGCGTCCCAATAAGTGAGTTCTAAAGTACTGAGTCGCCCAAATGATAGCTAACATTTCTTTCTCGATGGTGGAATAGTTTATCTCTGTCTCGTTTAATGTCCTGCTAGCGTAAGCTACTGGTAGGTCGTTGCCTAGGCTACCTTGAGATAGCACGGCTCCTATTGCTACTTGGCTTGCATCGCATGTCAAGTTAAATTCTTTGTCGTAATCTGGATATTGGAGTAGTGGTTCATTAGTCAACAAATTCTTGCAATTTTCAAAGCATTGTCTGTACTCAGGGTCGTTGATGTCAATAACTGCGTTTTTCTTTAAGCGTCTAGTCAGCGGTTTAGTTATCTTCGCGAAGTCTTTGATAAATTTTCGATAGTAACCTAAAAGTCCTAGAAAGCCTTTAATTTGAGTTGTAGTTTTTGGAATTGGAAAATTTAGAACAGCCGAAATTTTGTCAGGATTTGGTTTCACGCCATCAGGGGTTACGATATGCCCGAGATACGCTACTTCCTTTTTAAGGAATTCGCATTTGTCTAGTTGTACTTTAAAGTTTGAATTTTTTAAACGTTCGAAAACTAATTTTAAATTTTGAATATGTTCTTGTAGGCTGGTGCTGAACACAATAATGTCGTTGGAGTAAACAAGGCATTTTTTGTTTACTAATCCTCTCAGAACATTGTCCATAACGCGTTGGAATGTCGCGGGCGCGTTTTTTAAGCCAAAAGGCATACGAGTGAACTCATAATGCCCGTCTTCCGTGTTAAATGCAGTTTTTTGAATGTCCTGTTTGTCCATTTCAATCTGGTGGAAGCCAGATGCTAAGTCTAAAGTAGTGAAATACTGACAGCGTCCGAGTTTGTCTAGTAAATCAGTTATGTTTGGTAATGGGTATTTGTCGCTAATAGTCTTTTCATTCAATTTTTTGTAGTCTACCACTATACGCCACTTGCGTTTACCGGTCGCGTCAAGTTTTTTGGGGACAACCCAAATAGGTGATGACCATGGCGAACATGATGGTCTAATAATATTTTGATCTAACATTTTTTGTGTTTGAGAACGTACCTCTTGCCGGTGAATTTCTGGGTATCTATAAGATTTCGTATAAATAGGAATTTCGTCACTTGTTTTTATGGAATGTTTAATTTGATTAGTAAATGTTAAATTCTTGTCATCTACGTGAAATATATCGGAATAATTTTGAATTAATTCAGTAATAGCTGATTTTTCTTCCGAATTCATATGATCTGTTCGAATTTTGGAAATATCAAATTTAATTTTTTCTGATTGAATGAAATTAAAGTTAGGTGATGAGTACGTTTCATAGTTGGAGATGTTTTCTACAGTAATTGGTTGTAATTGTGTGAATTCGATATGTGACTCCGAATTATTAATTGCTGTACAAAGTGCATGGTAATTATTGGCTGTAGTGACACATTCGGGGATAATTAGATTATTCTTTTGTTGTTTTGGAATTAGAATAGTTCCGTTTTGTTGGGTTACTTGAACTTTGATTACCTTTTCCGTTTTGGGATCTAATGTTACATTATTATTTGGATAGCTAATGTTGTTCGTATTAATTTTATTTACAGAATTTTGATGTTGAATTTTTATTTGACAGGTAGGGGTTGTAACTAAGTTTTTATTCAGATCTATAATTACTTTTAATGAACTCAGATTATCTAATCCTAATAAGAGATCGAATTCGTCGTGAAAATCGAAAATGTGATATTTTAGACTTGCATTTTTCTTTATATTGAATAATTTTGAAATAGGTACGAGTGTGCTGTAATTTTCAATCGAAGTTCCATGCGCGGTTGAAATTTGGAATGGGTCTTTAAAAATAGAATTTTTGTAATATTTATGCGCTATGGCAGGTTTTATAAAAGATTTCGTACTTCCGGTGTCTATTAGAACCTTCAAATTATTTTCGGGAAATATAATATAAGGTAATTTACTTTTATTTGTCAAGTTCATTAGTTCGACTCTGGGTAATTGTTTTGTATTGTTTCCGAGGCCGCAATGTCTAAAAAATGATCGTCTTCAAAATTGTCGGGATTTTGTGGATTTTCATAATCGTTATCAATTAAAACTTGGTCAGTTTGTTCTTCGTTATCGTAATAAACATATGGGTCAACGGCAGGTACAGCTGACTCGTTGATATGATTGTCACAATTCAAAATACTTGTCTTCTTCCCTTCCTTTCCTTTTCCCGCTTTAACTCATATTATATTACATTTTTAGAGGTAGTTAGTAGTTGGTAATGTAGAAATGATGGCAGCAGGTGTCGAGCTTGTAAAAATTTATTCTTTGTTAATTTTTACGTATTTTAAGAGTTTTTGTGCTGTGCGCGGGGATTGAGTTGTCGACTCTCGATCAAGACGGTCAAAGTGTCTCCAGTGTCGGGCTCAGAATTATTTCTTATTTATGATCGTGGATCGATTATCGTTTACCGGTTAAATTACTTCGAGTGCTTCGATCCCGTCATACCACCAG
The DNA here is from genome assembly GCA_963082715.1 of Harpalus rubripes. Taxonomy (NCBI): domain Eukaryota; kingdom Metazoa; phylum Arthropoda; class Insecta; order Coleoptera; family Carabidae; genus Harpalus; species Harpalus rubripes. The sequence goes on along the minus strand of OY720463.1, from coordinate 32,168,841 downwards.
TTAGGTGGATATTTGGTCACGTTCATTGCCCGATATTTTGGACTTGGTGCTGTTGCCGTCGCCTGCACCGAGTCATCGCCCCTCAAACCCATTTTGGGGGGCCATTGAGTAGCTGCTGGAGATCACCACCACACCATTCCGACGTCTTTGGAGACGTCCGCCTGCGTCCATCCCCCCACGTCGAGGCAAATCAGTTAAGTACCCCGCAAAGACATTTTTGCCCTATTTTCACTCCACGTGATTGTTGGAAAAGACTATCTTACTTCGCTTATATTGAATACTACGAGACTCTCTGAACCTTGTTATAATTTGTGTGACAAGACTAGTAATATTTAGTATTATTTTGAGAAGTTATTCATGGTGGGTTAGTGCCCTTGAGTATCTAAAATTTTATGTACCGCCGCCCATGCACTTGCCGAACCTGTTAGAATCTTTACAAGTTTGTACGATTATTCTGTAGTAGAATATTTATTTAAGTATTAATGAATGGAGATCTCCCGTATCGTAATTTTATTGAAAGTTATTTTGAACTATATTTTTGTGCCATGTTGTAATGCAAGTTCGATGCCTGTTTGTCATCTGTATGTCAATCTAGGAGTAAATTATAATTATTTATCATGTTTATCTACATATGTGAGTTTTCCTTATATTGAATCATCATTCAACGTTTCCGTAACCACTCACCCTTATTTTCTCGGTTTTAACATCACCAAAACTGAGTGGCGCCCCTCCTATCCCATTTATCTTGCAGGTATTCTGACAAATGACAGTAAGTATAATTTTGGTTATCCCTTACGAACCCACAATTGTACTTGATTTGCGTACCCCCTCTCCCAGTAGCAGTCGGTGGCCGAGTCATCTAACTAAAATTGCTGACAATCAAATAATATTGTAGCAAATTGGCGCCCAACGTGGGGCTCCCTTAATTTACAAAAGGGCAAAGGGTTCAAAATTTTTAAAGGGCCAAAACTTTATCAAAGCGTAATTATTTTGTCTCCACGTCTCTCTTAAATCATTATCAGTCTAAATTTAATTTATATTGAGTACAAATAAATTTCAAAATTAATTCGGTATCGTCCGATAAAATATTTGGAAACATGGAAGTCAACCGGTTAAGTAGAGATGAACTCGAATATGAACTATCGGTACGCGGCGTTGAAAATACCAGTATTCTTACAATACAAGTAATGCGGCAAGAACTCGTTAAGAAATTCAAACGCGAAGAAATAGGGGACTTAACTGACCAAAGTACTACGGCCCGCGATCCTTCCAAGGAACTAGATATTTGCGCGGCAAAATTTAAAGAAGTTAGGGCATTAGGATTAGAATTTTCGGGAAAATCGACAGACGGAAATTTTAAGAAAATTTCTACAAAATTAATACATATCATAAATAGATTATGTCGTATAGAGACATCCGAGGCGGCTGAGTTAAAAGGTCCAATAAAAGTACTTTTAGTGGAAATTAGAGAATTCGAACAAGAATTTATAGATCGGGTTGATGAAAATGATAACGCGGAAACGAAAATTAATGTTGTTGAAACCGTTGAAAATAATAAAACTCGTAAGAAACAAATACCGGTGAGTCAATGGAATATTACATTTAACGGTGAAACCGGATTAAGTGTCAATGCTTTCCTTGAATTAGTAAATGATTATAGAGTATCGCGAAATATTAGTGAAGATGAACTATGTAATTGTGCGGTCGAATTATTAAAAGGCAGGGCCTTGACGTGGTATCGGTCAATGCGGCATAAAATCAAATCTTGGGACGAGTTTGTAAAACAATTACGAGAAGAATATGAGCCGTACGATTATGAAGTAGAGTTGTGGGAAGAAATTAGAAACAGAACGCAAGGACAAGACGAGTCCATCGGTGCATACTTTGCGTGTATGATTAATCTATTTTCTCGCTTACCAACTAAACCTTCTGAAGAACAAAAATTACAAGTATTACGAAGAAATATTGCACCCTACTATATACATGCTATGGGGTTACAAGATATTCATACCGTCGATAAATTACGGGAGATTTGCAAAAAATTGGAAAATAATAGATTAATGGCCGACAAATTTCACCCTCCGCCTTCCGCACGGCGTAATTTACTTGAACCGGATCTTAGCTATCAAGGTCGCGCGCGGGTCACTCATGTAAATACTTCAGAGGTTCGAAATAATTCTTTTACTCAACCTAGAAGTCAACCCACTTGTTGGAATTGTAGGAAGACTGGCCACCTATATAGGGACTGTGGGCCACCGTTAAATAAATTTTGTTATGGATGCGGATTGCAAAATTATACCAAGGCTACTTGTACTAGATGCAACAATTCGGGAAACGGAAGTCGAAGTTCTTCTTTTCGAACCGGGGATCGAACTTCATAAATACGGTTCAACAACAAAATGAATGGAAATCTTGGTTAGATTTTATTTCTATTAATACCGCTAAATCAGAAATAGATTATATTTTGTCAAATGTTTATGGCGATAACCGACCTTATGTAAATATTAAAATTTTCGGAAACCAATTCACGGGACTTTTAGATTCGGGTGCGAATAGATCAATTATAGGGGAAAGAATTTGGAATATATTAAATAATTTAGGTATAAAATTAAGGGAAGATAATAATATAGAATGTATAGTTGCGAATGGGATTAAATGTAAATGTTTAGGTTATGTAAGCGTTCCAATTACATTAAATAAATGTACAAAACTAATAGAATTATTAGTCATTCCATCGATAAGTCAAGAATTAATATTAGGAGTCGATTTTTGGAATTTAATGAATTTAAATGTCGATGTTTGTCGCGGCGAATTTTCGATGTATAATGTTGACGAAATAGAATCGCAGTCGGGGGTGAATAAGGAAAATTTGACGCCTATGCAAAAATTAAAACTCGATGAACTAATTTGTCATTATTTTAAAAAGATGAAAAAGGGTTTAGGGTGTACTACTCTCGTTGAGCACGAAATATTAACGGAGGCCGAGCCAATAAAACAACGTTATTATCCTGTGTCGCCTAAAGTTCAGGAACAAATTAACCTTGAGCTTGACGCCATGTTAAAAGACGGTGTAATTGAACCTTCAAAAAGTCCTTGGGCGAGTCCTATAATTCTAGTAAGGAAATCGGATAATTCGTATAGATTTGTGGTGGATTATAGGAAAATAAATGCGGTTACACAACGCGATGCATATCCCCTCCCGTATGTTAATAATATCTTAGACAAATTAAAAGATGCACGTTACTTAACATCTCTTGACATAAAGTCAGCATTTTGGCAAATTCCTGTTAAAAAGTCCTCTCAAGACAAAACTGCGTTCACTGTGCCAGGTCGTGGACTATTTCATTTTAAAAGAATGCCTTTCGGTCTACATAATTCGCCTGCCACTTTTCAACGGCTTATGGACCGATTATTTGGTCATGAATATGAACCATATGTATTTGTCTATCTAGATGATATAATCATCGTGACGCCGTCCTTTGAAAAACATTTAGAAATTTTAGCTCAAGTCCTAATAAAAATTTTTGAGGCCGGGTTAACGTTGAACAAAGAAAAATGTCATTTTTGTCGCCCGGAACTTAAATACCTTGGCTACGTAGTAAACAATACAGGATTACATGTGGACCCAGAGAAAGTTAAATCAATTTTAGAAATTCCCGCTCCTAAATCTGTAACAGAGATTCGACGTTTTATGGGTACAGTTAGTTGGTATCGGCGTTTCATTCCCGATTTTTCAACTTTAACAGCTCCCATTTTTGAACTAGTTAAGAAAAATAGACCTTTTATATGGTCTAAAGACTGCGAACGCGCATTTAATCTAATAAAAGAAAGACTAATATCAGCTCCTATTTTGAATTGTCCGGATTTTACGAAACCATTTATTGTACAATGTGACGCATCCGGGTATGGTATCGGCGCGGTGCTCTCACAAAAATATGATGACGAAGAACATATAGTATGTTATGCTAGCCGAAGCTTAAATAAACAAGAGAGAAATTTCACAGTTACTGAGCGCGAGTGTTTGGCGGTTATTTGGGCCGTGGAAAAATTTAGGGAATATTTAGAAGGCGAAAAATTCACAGTAATCACCGATCATCACTCCTTGATTTGGTTAAATAATTTAAAAGACCCCACCGGACGTCTTGCGCGTTGGGCCGTTCGTTTACAACAGTACAATTTCGAGATCATACACCGTAAAGGAAAAGAAAACTTAATGCCCGATTTGTTATCACGAGCTGTTAGCACTGATTTAAATTTAATCACCGTAACCGACCCCATCATAGACCCATGGTATAGACAATTATTAGGAAAAATTCAAGAAAAACCGGAAAATTTCCGTCGTTGGAAAATTGTGGACGGTCAACTTTTTAAATATGTACTGTCTAGAATCGAATCAGATTGGAAATTAGTTATTCCCAAGGAACTTCGAAATCAAGTACTGTACGAATGTCACGATAATCCCACTTCCGGTCATCTCGGTGCATACAAAACATTTCACAGAGTTTCAAATTTGTATTATTGGCCAAGGTTATTCGCCGATGTAAAGTCTTATGTTCGTAAATGTCAGGTTTGTCAGTGTCAAAAACCATTACAAAATCCGAAACTTGGTTTTATGGGTAATCGACCCTTAATTAGTCAGCCATGGCAACTCATTAGTTTAGATTTCATGGAATTTCCCCGCTCGTTATTAGGTCACACGTGTCTGCTCGTAGTGTCTGATTATTTTTCGAAATATGTACTTTTATTCCCCGTACGTAACGCCACTGCTAAGAAACTGTGCGAAATTGTGGAACAAAAAATATTTTTAGTATATGGGGTGCCTCAAATAATGATTACAGATAATGGTAAACAATTTGTAAGCCATGATTTTAAAAATTTAGCAAATATGTACCGTGTTAAAATAAGTTATAATGCTAATTATCACCCACAAAATAATCCTGCGGAACGCGTGAATCGTACCGTGAAAACCATGATCCGTTCTTATTTGGATGGAAATCATCGCAAATGGGACACATATTTAGCTCATATAGCTTGCGCGATAAATACAGCGACCAGCGAAGTGACTCGTTATACCCCTTTTTATATTAATTTCGGTAGAGAACATGTAATCTCGGGTGATTATTTTTCAAAATCTAAATCGACGGATATTCCTGATACAGATCGATCTTCGATCGGGAATAAAAATTTAAAACTTATATTTACCGATATTCAAAATAGACTTCGTGCAGCTCATGAACGTAACAAAAAATATTATAATTTACGGCGTAAACCAAATGAATTCCGCGTTGGTCAGATGGTCTGGTTAAGGAATCATGTCCTCTCGGATGGAAGCAAATTTTTCGCAGCGAAACTCGCACCAAAATTTACCGGACCATACCGAATAAAACAAAAAACTTCCAGCGTTACTTATGAATTAGAAACTTCAGATGGAAAGCCAAAGGGAAATTGGCACATTAAAGATTTAAAAGAGACTGGTTCAAACTAAAATTACTATTTAAATTCACGTTTGATTCTTTTTTTTTGTTGTTTTTTTATACGAAAGGGGGAGATTGTCACAATTCAAAATACTTGTCTTCTTCCCTTCCTTTCCTTTTCCCGCTTTAACTCATATTATATTACATTTTTAGAGGTAGTTAGTAGTTGGTAATGTAGAAATGATGGCAGCAGGTGTCGAGCTTGTAAAAATTTATTCTTTGTTAATTTTTACGTATTTTAAGAGTTTTTGTGCTGTGCGCGGGGATTGAGTTGTCGACTCTCGATCAAGACGGTCAAAGTGTCTCCAGTGTCGGGCTCAGAATTATTTCTTATTTATGATCGTGGATCGATTATCGTTTACCGGTTAAATTACTTCGAGTGCTTCGATCCCGTCATACCACCAGTTAGGTGGATATTTGGTCACGTTCATTGCCCGATATTTTGGACTTGGTGCTGTTGCCGTCGCCTGCACCGAGTCATCGCCCCTCAAACCCATTTTGGGGGGCCATTGAGTAGCTGCTGGAGATCACCACCACACCATTCCGACGTCTTTGGAGACGTCCGCCTGCGTCCATCCCCCCACGTCGAGGCAAATCAGTTAAGTACCCCGCAAAGACATTTTTGCCCTATTTTCACTCCACGTGATTGTTGGAAAAGACTATCTTACTTCGCTTATATTGAATACTACGAGACTCTCTGAACCTTGTTATAATTTGTGTGACAAGACTAGTAATATTTAGTATTATTTTGAGAAGTTATTCATGGTGGGTTAGTGCCCTTGAGTATCTAAAATTTTATGTACCGCCGCCCATGCACTTGCCGAACCTGTTAGAATCTTTACAAGTTTGTACGATTATTCTGTAGTAGAATATTTATTTAAGTATTAATGAATGGAGATCTCCCGTATCGTAATTTTATTGAAAGTTATTTTGAACTATATTTTTGTGCCATGTTGTAATGCAAGTTCGATGCCTGTTTGTCATCTGTATGTCAATCTAGGAGTAAATTATAATTATTTATCATGTTTATCTACATATGTGAGTTTTCCTTATATTGAATCATCATTCAACGTTTCCGTAACCACTCACCCTTATTTTCTCGGTTTTAACATCACCAAAACTGAGTGGCGCCCCTCCTATCCCATTTATCTTGCAGGTATTCTGACAAATGACAGTAAGTATAATTTTGGTTATCCCTTACGAACCCACAATTGTACTTGATTTGCGTACCCCCTCTCCCAGTAGCAGTCGGTGGCCGAGTCATCTAACTAAAATTGCTGACAATCAAATAATATTGTAGCATTATATAATTCTCCTGCTGTGTTAGCGCGGTTTTGTCCGTAGTGGTTTTGTACCTGTCTGGATGGGCCAGGTGTAGGACGATATTGGGTTGTATTTCGCGTGGAAATACTCATCGGAGTAGGTGCAGGAAGGGTTTGTCTGGTGGATGGACCTTGACGTGGTGTCTGCGGTGTGTATTGTCTTGGTTGTTGGGGTGTGTATTGTTGTCTGAATGCCGTTTGTTGCATTGGTGAACGATGCGAATTTTTATTGGGTGTATAATTAAAATACGGTATGGGTTTAGGAAAATTGTATCTTGGTTGGTGTGTCTGTAGTTTTTGATTTATTTTGGGTGTATGCTGATTAGCGTTTTTGGATTTGGCGTAATATTCAAATTGAAAGTCATTCGCTAGCATACTTAAAGCCGAATTTAGATCTGTAGGGTTTTTTGCCCTCATTAATTGTCCTATAGGTTCTTTTAAACCTTTTAATAAGACGCGCAAAGCATAATGTTGGAAATAGTCAATCATTACAACGGATGCTTCGGCAGCGGCGTTTGTTGAGATATTAGAAATTAATAAATTTAAGAGATGTTGCAAACGACCGTAAAAATCAAAAACGTTTTCATTAGGATTTTGTTTCAGTTCGGTTATTTCCATATTTAATGTGAACCAGTCACGTTTGTCCGAATAAGCATTTTTTAATGCTTCTTTTAAATCTTCCCATTTTTGAATAGTGGAACTTGCAATATTGATAGCTGCTTCGCCCTTAATTTTTGCTAATATGCTACTCATTAGGTAGTCATTTTGAAAATCGGTTGGGGTTGCAGTATTATAAAATTTTGTTACTAGTTTTTCGCACACACTAATAAATCTTGGGAGTAATTCGCGTTCCCCATGGAACTCTGGCACCATGTCCAAATATTCCTTTTTTAATACGGGGGTAACCATGTTTAATACTGGTGGTCTTAAAATGATATTATTAATAGGATTTCTATTTGAATTAATTATACGATCTTCTGTTTCGAGATCGGAGTCTGGTCCTGAATTATTTGAATCTGACAAAGATTCTTGCTCGCTAAGTGACATATGGTACTCACAAAAATAGCAGTGTCGGCTTCATGTGCCCTGAAGTCGTACACGGTCTCGAAGTTGAGTTGAGGAGTTGTACTGATGTCCGTTCAGCTTGGCTCGCTCGGCTCGTCGAGATGTTTCTTGCTTCTGATGTCCTTCAGATGCAGGATACGGTGATCGAAGTATGAATATGTTCGAATTTGCCAAATTAATCACGAAAGTGAAACAATTTATATTCGTTAAATTGTTTTGGCAATCCTACCAAGACTGCGCCACTTAAATTTCTTATTCGATCAAATAGGTTTTTAAAAAGTTTATTTTTGTGAGTACAGAGTTATAATATTCTATAAACTACTTGATAATATGAATAAGGAATACAGACTGACTAATCTTAAGTGTTACACGTGTTTTTATACTAATGTAATATGATAGAGTCACATACTGGTAAATCAGCACTTTGTCTATTTGTTAGCACTATAACTTATATATATATGATATCTGATACTGCGTGCCAAACAAGGGTCATATGGTTACACGCGCCAAGTGCCTCGCTAGATTTATATGTTATTGTATGTTATAGCAATTGAAAAATATATTATTTATATGTGTGTCTTGATGTATAATAATATAATTTAACAAAATATAACATAAATAACTTTTATTGTGTTTATATTAAGTAACACATAGTTACTCACGCCTTTGCCCCGGTAGATAAAAACTTCAGTATATTTTACAAATTTCACTATTGTATGGTTTATTTTTATGTACAATAATGAATTTTGTTAATTTTAAACAATAATCCATTATATATATATATATATATATATATATATATATATATATATATATATATATATATATGATATCTGATACTGCGTGCCAAACTAGGGTCATATGGTTACACGCGCCAAGTGCCTCGCTAGATTTATATGTTATTGTATGTTATAGCAATTGAAAAATATATTATTTATATGTGTGTCTTGATGTATAATAATATAATTTAACAAAATATAACAAATAACTTTTATTGTGTTTATATTAAGTGACACATAGTTACTCACGCCTTTGCCCCGGTAGATAAAAACTTCAGTATATTTTACAAATTTCACTATTGTATGGTTTATTTTTATGTACAATAATGAATTTTGTTAATTTTAAACAATAATCCATTATATATATATATATATATATATATATATATATATATATATATATATATATGTTATCTGATACTGCGTGCCAAACTAGGGTCATATGGCTACACGCGCCAAGTGCCTCGCTAGATTTATGTTATTATATGTTATATCAATTGAAAAATATATTATTTATATGTGTGTCTTGATGTATAATAATATAAATTAACAAAATATAACATAAATAACTTTTATTGTGTTTATATTAAGTGACACATAGTTACTCACGCCTTTGCCCCGGTAGATAAAAACTTCAGTATATTTTACAAATTTCACTATTGTATGGTTTATTTTTATGTACAATAATGAATTTTGTTAATTTTAAACAATAATCCATTATATATATATATATATATATATATATATATATATATATATATATATATATGATATCTGATACTGCGTGCCAAACTAGGGTCATATGGTTACACGCGCCAAGTGCCTCGCTAGATTTATATGTTATTGTATGTTATAGCAATTGAAAAATATATTATTTATATGTGTGTCTTGATGTATAATAATATAATTTAACAAAATATAACATAAATAACTTTTATTGTGTTTATATTAAGTGACACATAGTTACTCACGCCTTTGCCCCGGTAGATAAAAACTTCAGTATATTTTACAAATTTCACTATTGTATGGTTTATTTTTATGTACAATAATGAATTTTGTTAATTTTAAACAATAATCCATTATATATATATATATATATATATATATATATATATATATATATATATATATATGATATCTGATACTGCGTGCCAAACTAGGGTCATATGGTTACACGCGCCAAGTGCCTCGCTAGATTTATATGTTATTGTATGTTATAGCAATTGAAAAATATATTATATGTGTGTCTTGATGTATAATAATATAATTTAACAAAATATAACATAAATAACTTTTATTGTGTTTATATTAAGTGACACATAGTTACTCACGCCTTTGCCCCGGTAGATAAAAACTTCAGTATATTTTACAAATTTCACTATTGTATGGTTTATTTTTATGTACAATAATGAATTTTGTTAATTTTAAACAATAATCCATTATATATATATATATATATATATATATATATATATATATATATATATATATATATATATATATATATATATATATGTTATCTGATACTGCGTGCCAAACTAGGGTCATATGGCTACACGCGCCAAGTGCCTCGCTAGATTTATGTTATTATATGTTATATCAATTGAAAAATATATTATTTATATGTGTGTCTTGATGTATAATAATATAATTTAACAAAATATAACATAAATAACTTTTATTGTGTTTATATTAAGTGACACATAGTTACTCACGCCTTTGCCCCGGTAGATAAAAACTTCAGTATATTTTACAAATTTCACTATTGTATGGTTTATTTTTATGTACAATAATGAATTTTGTTAATTTTAAACAATAATCCATTATATATATATATATATATATATATATATATATATATATATATATATATGATATCTGATACTGCGTGCCAAACTAGGGTCATATGGTTACACGCGCCAAGTGCCTCGCTAGATTTATATGTTATTGTATGTTATAGCAATTGAAAAATATATTATTTATATGTGTGTCTTGATGTATAATAATATAATTTAACAAAATATAACATAAATAACTTTTATTGTGTTTATATTAAGTGACACATAGTTACTCACGCCTTTGCCCCGGTAGATAAAAACTTCAGTATATTTTACAAATTTCACTATTGTATGGTTTATTTTTATGTACAATAATGAATTTTGTTAATTTTAAACAATAATCCATTATATATATATATATATATATATATATATATATATATATATATATATATATATATATATATATATGATATCTGATACTGCGTGCCAAACTAGGGTCATATGGTTACACGCGCCAAGTGCCTCGCTAGATTTATATGTTATTGTATGTTATAGCAATTGAAAAATATATTATTTATATGTGTGTCTTGATGTATAATAATATAATTTAACAAAATATAACATAAATAACTTTTATTGTGTTTATATTAAGTGACACATAGTTACTCACGCCTTTGCCCCGGTAGATAAAAACTTCAGTATATTTTACAAATTTCACTATTGTATGGTTTATTTTTATGTACAATAATGAATTTTGTTAATTTTAAACAATAATCCATTATATATATATATATATATATATATATATATATATATATATATATATATATGATATCTGATACTGCGTGCCAAACTAGGGTCATATGGTTACACGCGCCAAGTGCCTCGCTAGATTTATATGTTATTGTATGTTATAGCAATTGAAAAATATATTATTTATATGTGTGTCTTGATGTATAATAATATAATTTAACAAAATATAACATAAATAACTTTTATTGTGTTTATATTAAGTGACACATAGTTACTCACGCCTTTGCCCCGGTAGATAAAAACTTCAGTATATTTTACAAATTTCACTATTGTATGGTTTATTTTTATGTACAATAATGAATTTTGTTAATTTTAAACAATAATCCATTATATATATATATATATATATATATATATATATATATATATATATATATATATATATATATATATATATATATGATATCTGATACTGCGTGCCAAACTAGGGTCATATGGTTACACGCGCCAAGTGCCTCGCTAGATTTATATGTTATTGTATGTTATAGCAATTGAAAAATATATTATATGTGTGTCTTGATGTATAATAATATAATTTAACAAAATATAACATAAATAACTTTTATTGTGTTTATATTAAGTGACACATAGTTACTCACGCCTTTGCCCCGGTAGATAAAAACTTCAGTATATTTTACAAATTTCACTATTGTATGGTTTATTTTTATGTACAATAATGAATTTTGTTAATTTTAAACAATAATCCATTATATATATATATATATATATATATATATATATATATATATATATATATATATATATATGTTATCTGATACTGCGTGCCAAACTAGGGTCATATGGCTACACGCGCCAAGTGCCTCGCTAGATTTATGTTATTATATGTTATATCAATTGAAAAATATATTATTTATATGTGTGTCTTGATGTATAATAATATAATTTAACAAAATATAACATAAATAACTTTTATTGTGTTTATATTAAGTGACACATAGTTACTCACGCCTTTGCCCCGGTAGATAAAAACTTCAGTATATTTTACAAATTTCACTATTGTATGGTTTATTTTTATGTACAATAATGAATTTTGTTAATTTTAAACAATAATCCATTATATATATATATATATATATATATATATATATATATATATATATATATATATATATATGATATCTGATACTGCGTGCCAAACTAGGGTCATATGGTTACACGCGCCAAGTGCCTCGCTAGATTTATATGTTATTGTATGTTATAGCAATTGAAAAATATATTATTTATATGTGTGTCTTGATGTATAATAATATAATTTAACAAAATATAACATAAATAACTTTTATTGTGTTTATATTAAGTGACACATAGTTACTCACGCCTTTGCCCCGGTAGATAAAAACTTCAGTATATTTTACAAATTTCACTATTGTATGGTTTATTTTTATGTACAATAATGAATTTTGTTAATTTTAAACAATAATCCATTATATATATATATATATATATATATATATATATATATATATATATATATATATATATATATATATATGATATCTGATACTGCGTGCCAAACTAGGGTCATATGGTTACACGCGCCAAGTGCCTCGCTAGATTTATATGTTATTGTATGTTATAGCAATTGAAAAATATATTATTTATATGTGTGTCTTGATGTATAATAATATAATTTAACAAAATATAACATAAATAACTTTTATTGTGTTAATATTAAGTGACACATAGTTACTCACGCCTTTGCCCCGGTAGATAAAAACTTCAGTATATTTTACAAATTTCACTATTGTATGGTTTATTTTTATGTACAATAATGAATTTTGTTAATTTTAAACAATAATCCATTATATATATATATATATATATATATATATATATATATATATATATATATATATATATATATATGTTATCTGATACTGCGTGCCAAACTAGGGTCATATGGCTACACGCGCCAAGTGCCTCGCTAGATTTATGTTATTATATGTTATATCAATTGAAAAATATATTATTTATATGTGTGTCTTGATGTTTAATAATATAATTTAACAAAATATAACATAAATAACTTTTATTGTGTTTATATTAAGTGACACATAGTTACTCACGCCTTTGCCCCGGTAGATAAAAACTTCAGTATATTTTACAAATTTCACTATTGTATGGTTTATTTTTATGTACAATAATGAATTTTGTTAATTTTAAACAATAATCCATTATATATATATATATATATATATATATATATATATATATATATATATATATATATATGATATCTGATACTGCGTGCCAAACTAAGGTCATATGGTTACACGCGCCAAGTGCCTCGCTAGATTTATATGTTATAGCAATTGAAAAATATATTATTTATATGTGTGTCTTGATGTTTAATAATATAATTTAACAAAATATAACATAAATAACTTTTATTGTGTTTATATTAAGTGACACATAGTTACTCACGCCTTTGCCCCGGTAGATAAAAACTTCAGTATATTTTACAAATTTCACTATTGTATGGTTTATTTTTATGTACAATAATGAATTTTGTTAATTTTAAACAATAAGCCATTATATATATATATATATATATATATATATATATATATATATATATATATATATATGATATCTGATACTGCGTGCCAAACTAGGGTCATATGGTTACACGCGCCAAGTGCCTCGCTAGATTTATATGTTAATGTATGTTATAGCAATTGAAAAATATATTATTTATATGTGTGTCTTGATGTATAATAATATAATTTAACAAAATATAACATAAATAACTTTTATTGTGTTTATATTAAGTGACACATGGTTACTCACGCCTTTGCCCCGGTAGATAAAAACTTCAGTATATTTTACAAATTTCACTATTGTATGGTTTATTTTTATGTACAATAATGAATTTTGTTAATTTTAAACAATAATCCATTATATATATATATATATATATATATATATATATATATATATATATATATATATATATGATATCTGATACTGCGTGCCAAACTAGGGTCATATGGTTACACGCGCCAAGTGCCTCGCTAGATTTATATGTTATTATATGTTATAGCAATTGAAAAATATATTATTTATATGTGTGTCTTGATGTATAATAATATAAATTAACAAAATATAACATAAATAACTTTTATTGTGTTTATATTAAGTGACACATAGTTACTCACGCCTTTGCCCCGGTAGATAAAAACTTCAGTAAATTTTACAAATTTCACTATTGTATGGTTTATTTTTATGTACAATAATGAATTTTGTTAATTTTAAACAATAATCCATTATATATATAGATATATATATATATATATATATATATATATATATATATATATATATATATATATATGATATCTGATACTGCGTGCCAAACTAGGGTCATATGGTTACACGCGCCGAGTGCCTCGCTAGATTTATATGTTATTATATGTTATAGCAATTGAAAAATATATTATTTATATGTGTGTCTTGATGTATAATAATTTAATTTAACAAAATATAACATAAATAACTTTTATTGTGTTTATATTAAGTGACACATAGTTACTCACGCCTTTGCTCCGGTAGATAAAAACTTCAGTATATTTTACAAATTTCACTATTGTATGGTTTATTTTTATGTACAATAATGAATTTTGTTAATTTTAAACAATAATCCATTATATATATATATATATATATATATATATATATATATATATATATATATATATATATATATATATATATATATATGATATCTGATACTGCGTGCCAAACTAGGGTCATATGGTTACACGCGCCAAGTGCCTCGCTAGATTTATATGTTATTGTATGTTATAGCAATTGAAAAATATATTATTTATATGTGTGTCTTGATGTATAATAATATAATTTAACAAAATATAACATAAATAACTTTTATTATGTTTATATTGTGACACATAGTTACTCACGCCTTTGCCCCGGTAGATAAAAACTTCAGTATATTTTACAAATTTCACTATTGTATGGTTTATTTTTATGTACAATAATGAATTTTGTTAATTTTAAACAATAATCCATTATATATATATATATATATATATATATATATATATATATATATATATATATATATATGTTATCTGATACTGCGTGCCAAACTAGGGTCATATGGCTACACGCGCCAAGTGCCTCGCTAGATTTATGTTATTATATGTTATATCAATTGAAAAATATATTATTTATATGTGTGTCTTGATGTATAATAATATAAATTAACAAAATATAACATAAATAACTTTTATTGTGTTTATATTAAGTGACACATAGTTACTCACGCCTTTGCCCCGGTAGATAAAAACTTCAGTATATTTTACAAATTTCACTATTGTATGGTTTATTTTTATGTACAATAATGAATTTTGTTAATTTTAAACAATAATCCATTATATATATATATATATATATATATATATATATATATATATATATATATATATATATATGATATCTGATACTGCGTGCCAAACTAGGGTCATATGGTTACACGCGCCAAGTGCCTCGCTAGATTTATATGTTATTATATGTTATAGCAATTGAAAAATATATTATTTATATGTGTGTCTTGATGTATAATAATATAAATTAACAAAATATAACATAAATAACTTTTATTGTGTTTATATTAAGTGACACATAGTTACTCACGCCTTTGCCCCGGTAGATAAAAACTTCAGTAAATTTTACAAATTTCACTATTGTATGGTTTATTTTTATGTACAATAATGAATTTTGTTAATTTTAAACAATAATCCATTATATATATAGATATATATATATATATATATATATATATATATATATATATATATATATATATATATGATATCTGATACTGCGTGCCAAACTAGGGTCATATGGTTACACGCGCCAAGTGCCTCGCTAGATTTATATGTTATTATATGTTATAGCAATTGAAAAATATATTATTTATATGTGTGTCTTGATGTATAATAATTTAATTTAACAAAATATAACATAAATAACTTTTATTGTGTTTATATTAAGTGACACATAGTTACTCACGCCTTTGCTCCGGTAGATAAAAACTTCAGTATATTTTACAAATTTCACTATTGTATGGTTTATTTTTATGTACAATAATGAATTTTGTTAATTTTAAACAATAATCCATTATATATATATATATATATATATATATATATATATATATATATATATATATATATATATATATGATATCTGATACTGCGTGCCAAACTAGGGTCATATGGTTACACGCGCCAAGTGCCTCGCTAGATTTATATGTTATTGTATGTTATAGCAATTGAAAAATATATTATTTATATGTGTGTCTTGATGTATAATAATATAATTTAACAAAATATAACATAAATAACTTTTATTATGTTTATATTGTGACACATAGTTACTCACGCCTTTGCCCCGGTAGATAAAAACTTCAGTATATTTTACAAATTTCACTATTGTATGGTTTATTTTTATGTACAATAATGAATTTTGTTAATTTTAAACAATAATCCATTATATATATATATATATATATATATATATATATATATATATATATATATATATGTTATCTGATACTGCGTGCCAAACTAGGGTCATATGGCTACACGCGCCAAGTGCCTCGCTAGATTTATGTTATTATATGTTATATCAATTGAAAAATATATTATTTATATGTGTGTCTTGATGTATAATAATATAAATTAACAAAATATAACATAAATAACTTTTATTGTGTTTATATTAAGTGACACATAGTTACTCACGCCTTTGCCCCGGTAGATAAAAACTTCAGTATATTTTACAAATTTCACTATTGTATGGTTTATTTTTATGTACAATAATGAATTTTGTTAATTTTAAACAATAATCCATTATATATATATATATATATATATATATATATATATATATATATATATATGATATCTGATACTGCGTGCCAAACTAGGGTCATATGGTTACACGCGCCAAGTTCCTCGCTAGATTTATAAGTTATTGTATGTTATAGCAATTGAAAAATATATTATTTATATGTGTGTCTTGATGTATAATAATATAATTTAACAAAATATAACATAAATAACTTTTATTGTGTTTATATTAAGTGACACATAGTTACTCACGCCTTTGCCCCGGTAGATAAAAACTTCAGTATATTTTACAAATTTCACTATTGTATGGTTTATTTTTATGTACAATAATGAATTTTGTTAATTTTAAACAATAATCCATTATATATATATATATATATATATATATATATATATATATATGTTATCTGATACTGCGTGCCAAACTAGGGTCATATGGCTACACGCGCCAAGTGCCTCGCTAGATTTATGTTATTATATGTTATATCAATTGAAAAATATATTATTTATATGTGTGTCTTGATGTTTAATAATATAATTTAACAAAATATAACATAAATAACTTTTATTGTGTTTATATTAAGTGACACATAGTTACTCACGCCTTTGCCCCGGTAGATAAAAACTTCAGTATATTTTACAAATTTCACTATTGTATGGTTTATTTTTATGTACAATAATGAATTTTGTTAATTTTAAACAATAATCCATTATATATATATATATATATATATATATATATATATATATATATATATATGATATCTGATACTGCGTGCCAAACTAAGGTCATATGGTTACACGCGCCAAGTGCCTCGCTAGATTTATATGTTATAGCAATTGAAAAATATATTATTTATATGTGTGTCTTGATGTTTAATAATATAATTTAACAAAATATAACATAAATAACTTTTATTGTGTTTATATTAAGTGACACATAGTTACTCACGCCTTTGCCCCGGTAGATAAAAACTTCAGTATATTTTACAAATTTCACTATTGTATGGTTTATTTTTATGTACAATAATGAATTTTGTTAATTTTAAACAATAAGCCATTATATATATATATATATATATATATATATATATATATATATATATATATATATATATATGATATCTGATACTGCGTGCCAAACTAGGGTCATATGGTTACACGCGCCAAGTGCCTCGCTAGATTTATATGTTAATGTATGTTATAGCAATTGAAAAATATATTATTTATATGTGTGTCTTGATGTATAATAATATAATTTAACAAAATATAACATAAATAACTTTTATTGTGTTTATATTAAGTGACACATAGTTACTCACGCCTTTGCCCCGGTAGATAAAAACTTCAGTATATTTTACAAATTTACCTATTGTATGGTTTATTTTTATGTACAATAATGAATTTTGTTAATTTTAAACAATAATCCATTATATATATATATATATATATATATATATATATATATATATATATATATATATATATATATATATGATATCTGATACTGCGTGCCAAACTAGGGTCATATGGTTACACGCGCCAAGTGCCTCGCTAGATTTATATGTTATTATATGTTATAGCAATTGAAAAATATATTATTTATATGTGTGTCTTGATGTATAATAATATAAATTAACAAAATATAACATAAATAACTTTTATTGTGTTTATATTAAGTGACACATAGTTACTCACGCCTTTGCCCCGGTAGATAAAAACTTCAGTAAATTTTACAAATTTCACTATTGTATGGTTTATTTTTATGTACAATAATGAATTTTGTTAATTTTAAACAATAATCCATTATATATATAGATATATATATATATATATATATATATATATATATATATATATATATATATATATATATATGATATCTGATACTGCGTGCCAAACTAGGGTCATATGGTTACACGCGCCAAGTGCCTCGCTAGATTTATATGTTATTATATGTTATAGCAATTGAAAAATATATTATTTATATGTGTGTCTTGATGTATAATAATTTAATTTAACAAAATATAACATAAATAACTTTTATTGTGTTTATATTAAGTGACACATAGTTACTCACGCCTTTGCTCCGGTAGATAAAAACTTCAGTATATTTTACAAATTTCACTATTGTATGGTTTATTTTTATGTACAATAATGAATTTTGTTAATTTTAAACAATAATCCATTATATATATATATATATATATATATATATATATATATATATGATATCTGATACTGCGTGCCAAACTAGGGTCATATGGTTACACGCGCCAAGTGCCTCGCTAGATTTATATGTTATTGTATGTTATAGCAATTGAAAAATATATTATTTATATGTGTGTCTTGATGTATAATAATATAATTTAACAAAATATAACATAAATAACTTTTATTATGTTTATATTGTGACACATAGTTACTCACGCCTTTGCCCCGGTAGATAAAAACTTCAGTATATTTTACAAATTTCACTATTGTATGGTTTATTTTTATGTACAATAATGAATTTTGTTAATTTTAAACAATAATCCATTATATATATATATATATATATATATATATATATATATATATATATATATATATATATATATATATATATATATGTTATCTGATACTGCGTGCCAAACTAGGGTCATATGGCTACACGCGCCAAGTGCCTCGCTAGATTTATGTTATTATATGTTATATCAATTGAAAAATATATTATTTATATGTGTGTCTTGATGTATAATAATATAAATTAACAAAATATAACATAAATAACTTTTATTGTGTTTATATTAAGTGACACATAGTTACTCACGCCTTTGCCCCGGTAGATAAAAACTTCAGTATATTTTACAAATTTCACTATTGTATGGTTTATTTTTATGTACAATAATGAATTTTGTTAATTTTAAACAATAATCCATTATATATATATATATATATATATATATATATATATATATATATATATATATATATATATATATATATATGATATCTGATACTGCGTGCCAAACTAGGGTCATATGGTTACACGCGCCAAGTTCCTCGCTAGATTTATAAGTTATTGTATGTTATAGCAATTGAAAAATATATTATTTATATGTGTGTCTTGATGTATAATAATATAATTTAACAAAATATAACATAAATAACTTTTATTGTGTTTATATTAAGTGACACATAGTTACTCACGCCTTTGCCCCGGTAGATAAAAACTTCAGTATATTTTACAAATTTCACTATTGTATGGTTTATTTTTATGTACAATAATGAATTTTGTTAATTTTAAACAATAATCCATTATATATATATATATATATATATATATATATATATATATATATGATATCTGATACTGCGTGCCAAACTAGGGTCATATGGTTACACGCGCCAAGTGCCTCGCTAGATTTATATGTTATTATATGTTATAGCAATTGAAAAATATATTATTTATATGTGTGTCTTGATGTATAATAATATAATTTAACAAAATATAACATAAATAACTTTTATTGTGTTTATATTAAGTGACACATAGTTACTCACGCCTTTGCCCCGGTAGATAAAAACTTCAGTATATTTTACAAATTTCACTATTGTATGGTTTATTTTTATGTACAATAATGAATTTTGTTAATTTTAAACAATAATCCATTATATATATATATATATATATATATATATATATATATATATATATATATATATATGATATCTGATACTGCGTGCCAAACTAGGGTCATATGGTTACACGCGCCAAGTGCCTCGCTAGATTTATATGTTATTATATGTTATAGCAATTGAAAAATATATTATTTATATGTGTGTCTTGATGTATAATAATATAATTTAACAAAATATAACATAAATAACTTTTATTGTGTTTATATTAAGTGACACATAGTTACTCACGCCTTTGCCCCGGTAGATAAAAACTTCAGTATATTTTACAAATTTCACTATTGTATGGTTTATTTATATGTACAATAATTAATTTTGTTAATTTTAAACAATAATCCATTATACAGGGTGTAAATGAAATAAGTGCATTAAATTTAACCAGTAATGTAACTCGATGAGAGGAACAATATTTCTTAATAACTTTTTTTTCTAAGTCTTTTAGATTTTGAGTTAAAATTCTTTAAAGATTTGCTGCATATTTCGTTACCCGCTCATGGAGAACAAATGACTGTTGCCGTGTTCAAGTGGGATACAATCAGCTCAAAAATTGTCGGTTATCGGTTACACTTACAGTCACAGTAATTAATAAACGAATCAAGGGAAATAACATTATTATTAATTAATACGTAAGAGTACAATTTTTAAAATAAATAAATTTAAATTTTGGATAACAAAATTATAAAGTTGTGTTTTGAACCAGGGTTTTAATTGCCTTTGAATAGTGTGAATAGAGGAAGACAAGGAGAGACGAGGAGCAAAAGCATAGTTGTTAGGTTATGAGATGATTATTTATCGTCGAGAAATCATAATAGTTTAAATACGTTATACAAAAAATGTAAGTACAAACTTTTGTCCATTTAAAAGAGGTACATGAGTATCAATAATTAGTCGTCCATTTATTGTTCCCGCCCAAAACATTTTTTAATGAAAATTTTTACAGCATTTTCGTCTGTCAAGATGTGTATTGTGCATAATAAATACACCTTCCCAAGTAAATTCAGTCTCATGAATGAACATTATGAGCCATTCCCAAAATTGAAGTCTGTTATGTGCTGAAAACATTGAACTTTTTGCACATGGTATGGATATAACTGTTGCTTTTTTAAAAATTGTCATATGTGACACTCCGTATTGTGATGTGATAAAGATGTACAAGATTAACAAATGTGCGAATATTAAGAACAGAATGATTTGGTGATGATTTGGAAACGCTCCATGTAAATGCGTTGGCAACTCCATGACACTGTCTTTATGAGAACCGTGATGTCAAGTAACATGTAGTACAGATACGAGTAAAAAATAAATAAATAAACCATAGGTAAGTAATTTCAATGTCTGTGTACTCGCATTTTGACAGAATTTTACCTTATAAACAAGTTTATTACTAATGTCAAAATTTAATTGCAACAATTGACAGGACTGTCAATTGCTAAAACAAAATTTTTCATAGCTATTGCTGCTGCATTCAATTATTACAAAAATATTTGGAACGACTCGTCAATTTATGGGGTGGTAAAAATGCTAAAAAATATGCGATTTCGAGAAAAAGTTATTAAGAAATATTGTTGCTCTCGATGAGTTATAGTACTGGTCAAATTTAATGCACTTATTTCATTTACACCCTGTATATATATATATATATATATATATATATATATATATATATATATATATATATGATACTACGTGCCAAACTAGAGTCATATGGCTACACGCGCCAAGTGCCTCGCTAGATTTATATATTATATGTTATAGCAATTGAAAAATATATTATTTATATGTGTGTCTTGATGTATAATAATATATTTTAACAAAATATAACATAAATAATTTTTATTGTGTTTATATTAAGTGACACGTAGTTACTCACGCCTTTGCCCCGGTAGATATAAACTTCAGTATATTTTACAAATTTCACTATTGTATGGTTTATTTTTATGTACAAGAATGAATTTTGTTAATTTTAAACAATAATCCATTATATATATATATATATATATATATATATATATATATATATATATATATATATATATATTCATCCTACTATCATTGAGGCGTCCGTACATTTACCATTTCCTATCAATAGAGCGTCCGACTGCAATAGAGCGTCCGTATACGGACGCTCTATTGAACACCCCATTAAAATTTTTTGGTGGTACCGTGGCACCTCCTAAGGTTGATTTCCGAAAATTGCTATGGATGCTTTAATGATAGTGGAGTGTCATAAAGTGTATATTTCGCGTATATTTTTAGTTCAGGCATTTGACGCTAGGAACGCTGCTGCATCAAGTGTATATTGCGTACCGTGTATATTTTTTTTACACTTTACTATCATTAGAGCGTCCATCATATGGCAACGTTGTATTTGTATATTCCGCGTATATTCGCTGTGTAAGGCGTCCAGTAACTTGTTGGTGGCAACATGAATGTTAACAGATAGAGTCGCCTGTTTCCTTCTGAATATATAAGTTTTTATTGAAATGAAAAATAAGCTATACTACATTTATATTATTGTTTTAAGTATAAATGAAAAAATTTGTGTGCGTATGTCATTTTGACAAACACAATGTCACGTTGACAGTATCAATGTTTTGACTTATTTTGATTTTGAATTGCTTTAATGTTACTATTTTACAATTTTTAGGCAGTTAAAAATCAAAATAAACCAAACCATCGGTCTTGTCAACATGACATTGTTCTTGTCAAAATGACATGCGCACACAAATCAGCTGATTCCAGGCACGTCAAAGTCACTCGAGCCACGTGTCTGGTCGCGCCCTATAATAATTTTTCCTATTACACTTTTACTACTACACTTTTACTACTATACTTTTACTACTACACTTTTACTACTACACTTTAACTATTACACTTTTACTATTACACTTTTACTAATACAGTTTTACTATTACACTTTTACTATTACAATTTTACTATTACAATTTTACTATTACACTTTTACTATTATACTTATACTTTTACACTTTTACTATTACACTTTTACTATTACACTTTTACTATTACACTTTTACTATTACATTTTTCCTATTACACTTTTACTATTACAATTTTACTATTACACTTTTACTAGTACACTTTTGCTAATACACTTTTACTAGTGCACTTTTACTAGTACACTTTTACTAGTACACTTTTACTAATACACTTTTACTAGTGCACTTTTACTAGTACACTTTTACTATTACACTTTTACTGTTACACTTTTACTAGTACACTTTTACTAGTACACTTTTACTAGTACACTTTTGCTATTACACTTTTACTGTTACACTTTTACTAGTACACTTTTACTAGTGCACTTTTACTAGTACACTTTTACTAGTACACTTTTACTAATACACTTTTACTAGTGCACTTTTACTAGTACACTTTTATTATTACACTTTTACTGTTACACTTTTACTGTTACACTTTTACTAGTACACTTTTACTAGTACACTTTTACTAGTACACTTTTGCTATTACACTTTTACTGTTACACTTTTAGTAGTACACTTTTACTAGTGCACTTTTACTAGTACACTTTTACTAGTACACTTTTACTAATACACTTTTACTAGTGCACTTTTACTAGTACACTTTTACTATTACACTTTTACTGTTACACTTTTACTAGTACACTTTTACTAGTACACTTTTACTAGTACACTTTTACTAGTACACTTTTGCTATTACACTTTTACTGTTACACTTTTACTAGTACACTTTTACTAGTGCACTTTTACTAGTACACTTTTACTAGTACACTTTTACTAATACACTTTCACTAGTGCACTTTACTAGTACACTTTTACTACTACACTTTTACTGTTACACTTTTACTAGTACACTTTTACTAGTACACTTTTACTAGTACACTTTTGCTATTACACTTTTACTGTTACACTTTTACTAGTACACTTTTACTAGTGCACTTTTACTAGTACACTTTTACTAGTACACTTTTACTAGTACACTTTTGCTATTACACTTTTACTGTTACACTTTTACTAGTACACTTTTACTAGTGCACTTTTACTAGTACACTTTTACTAGTACACTTTTACTAATACACTTTTACTAGTGCACTTTTACTAGTACACTTTTACTATTACACTTTTACTGTTACACTTTTACTAGTACACTTTTACTAGTACACTTTTGCTATTACACTTTTACTGTTACACTTTTACTAGTACACTTTTACTATTGCACTTTTACTAGTACACTTTTACTAGTACACTTTTACTAATACACTTTTACTAGTGCACTTTTACTAGTACACTTTTACTATTACACTTTTACTGTTACACTTTTACTGTTACACTTTTACTAGTACACTTTTACTAGTACACTTTTACTAGTACACTTTTGCTATTACACTTTTACTGTTACACTTTTAGTAGTACACTTTTACTAGTGCACTTTTACTAGTACACTTTTACTAGTACACTTTTACTAATACACTTTTACTAGTGCACTTTTACTAGTACACTTTTACTATTACACTTTTACTGTTACACTTTTACTAGTACACTTTTACTAGTACACTTTTACTAGTACACTTTTGCTATTACACTTTTACTGTTACACTTTTACTAGTACACTTTTACTAGTGCACTTTTACTAGTACACTTTTACTAGTACACTTTTACTAGTACACTTTTGCTATTACACTTTTACTGTTACACTTTTACTAGTACACTTTTACTAGTGCACTTTTACTAGTACACTTTTACTAGTACGCTTTTACTAGTGCACTTTTACTAGTACACTTTTACTATTACACTTTTACTGTTACACTTTTACTAGTACACTTTTACTAGTACACTTTTACTAGTACACTTTTGCTATTACACTTTTACTGTTACACTTTTACTAGTACACTTTTACTAGTGCACTTTTACTAGTACACTTTTACTAGTACACTTTTACTAATACACTTTCACTAGTGCACTTTACTAGTACACTTTTACTATTACACTTTTACTGTTACACTTTTACTAGTACACTTTTACTAGTACACTTTTACTAGTACACTTTTGCTATTACACTTTTACTGTTACACTTTTACTAGTACACTTTTACTAGTGCACTTTTACTAGTACACTTTTACTAGTACACTTTTACTAGTACACTTTTGCTATTACACTTTTACTGTTACACTTTTACTAGTACATTTTATCTAGTGCACTTTTACTAGACACTTTTACTAGTACACTTTTACTAGTACACTTTTGCTATTACACTTTTACTGTTACACTTTTACTAGTACACTTTTACTAGTGCACTTTTACTAGTACACTTTTACTAGTACACTTTTACTAATACACTTTCACTAGTGCACTTTACTAGTACACTTTTACTACTACACTTTTACTGTTACACTTTTACTAGTACACTTTTACTAGTACACTTTTACTAGTACACTTTTGCTATTACACTTTTACTGTTACACTTTTACTAGTACACTTTTACTAGTGCACTTTTACTAGTACACTTTTACTAGTACACTTTTACTAGTACACTTTTGCTATTACACTTTTACTGTTACACTTTTACTAGTACACTTTTACTAGTGCACTTTTACTAGTACACTTTTACTGTTACACTTTTACTAGTACACTTTTACTAGTACACTTTTACTAGTACACTTTTACTATTACACTTTTACTAGTACACTTTTACTGTTACACTTTTACTAGTACACTTTTACTATTACACTTTTACTACCACACTTTTACTGTTACACTTTCATTACTACACTTTTACTATTACACTTTTACAACTACACTTTTACTGTTACACTTTTACTACTACACTTTTACTATTACACTTTTACTATTAAACTTTTACTGTTACACTTTTACTGTTACACTTTTACTAGTACACTTTTACTAGTACACTTTTACTATTACACTTTTACTATTACACTTTTACTACTACACTTTTATTGTTACACTTTCATTACTACACTTTTACTATTACACTTTTACTACTACACTTTTACTGTTACACTTTTACTACTACACTTTTACTATTACACTTTTACTATTATACTTTTACTATAACACTTTTACTATTACACTTTTACTGTTACACTTTTACTAGTACACTTTTACTATTACACTTTTACTATTACTATTTTGTTAATGTGTGTGTGTATGGTAGTATGAGCGTGTATACCTATGTGTGTTTGTATGTATGTATGTGTATGTGTGTGTTTTTGTGTCTGTGTTTGTTTGTTTGTATGTGTGTGTTTGTTTGTGTGTGTGCGTCTGTGTGTGTTTGTATTTGTGTTAGTGTTTGTGTGTGTGTGTGTGTGTGTGTGTGTGTGTGTGTGTGTTTGCGTGTGTGTATGTGTGTTCGCAATTATATACTTGTGGGGACATTACTTTATCCTAACATATACAAATGGGGACGTGTGTATGAAAGTGGGGACTAAAACTGCGTCCCCGTTATTTTTTTTGTTTTTTGTAAATATCTTCAAAAATACTTGTCGTACGCCATCCATTCTCTGTGGAGACAATCGGAGCATGATGTTCCAACCATATTTAAATTGGTAGATCAAAAAAGTCATATTTACAACTTTTATTTAAAAAATGAAATTGTGGGTACGGTCCTCACAATTAATGTTTACGAGATCAAATTGTGTAAACTGTAAAAGGTTGGAGCCCGGAATGTGTGAAAATAGTATAATGTTCTTACCACCGTGTGGCGCTGAACATAAAAAGTCCCCGCAATTTATTTCAAGTTTTGAATGTTGGTATTTCTTACTATGTGTTGCACGTTGCATATATGTAGGGCGTAATTTTCTCGAAATTTCAGGGTTTCATTTTATCGATAAATAATTATTTGGTTTGCTTTTGCAATAATAATAACCTAGGATGACCAGATCTTAGATCACGAAAGGAGGACACAGCAGACAAAGAAGGATGATTTTTAGTAGAAAAGGATGACAAAATAATAATAGCAAAAAACAAACATATATTTTATTAAACACTTGAAAAGAAATAAAAAATATTTATTTGAACTTAACAACAATTATTTCTATATATTCTATATATATTTAAAATTTGAAATTGATCTCAAATATTTTTCCATTTATATTTTAAACATGATGCGATATTTTGCGCTTATCTAAGATCAATTTTAATTAACAAAAATGAATGCGTGCGACGAATTCAGCACGTGCGAGTGCGGAAAAAAGTTTTATTCTAGTACTGTAAGGTAAAAACGATTTTTTTCATTTTTTCGTGAAAAAGCCGGACGTAAATAAAAGCCGGCCGGACATTCATATTTTTGTTTATCCGGACGTCTGGTCACCCTAAATAACCATCTTATATTAAATGAAACATCTATTTAAATAAATTAGCAAATGTGTAAATAATTAATGTCAAAACATATTGTTTTAAATAATGCAAACAATAATTATACAAATAGAATAGGGTATATTTCTGCGCTATTTAAACCATAAATAATGTTGCTTGAAAACAAATCGTTATGTAAATATAATACTCGCTTACGCTCGTTTGGGGCTCCTCGTATGGTTTTAAAATTGTTTTATAAGCAAAAATAAAATAAAATTGTATATTTCAGTTCCGCCATTTTGAAATTTTTTGAGGGTGTTAAAGTAATGTGAAATATTTCCGCAATTTTTATTTTTTTGAAGGGTTTAAAATCCTGACATTTGGCAATTTTTTCGGGGGTTGTAAAGTACAAGCTCCGTGCATGCCAAATTTAACGTTTTTTTTGCTTACCATTTTTAATGAGCTTAAACTTTCTGCCACTTTGAATTTTTCTGAGAGGGTTAAAATTTAAAATCGTACCATTTGGCAATTTTTATGAGGTACAAGCCACGTGCATTCCAAGTTCCACGTCCCTAGCTCATAATATTTGAAACGTCTAAAATTTCCGCCATTTTGTTTTTTTTAAGGTATAATAACCGTTAGCAATATTTTTGTTTAAACTAAATCTAGTGTTATTAATTAACAATAAAAATAAAATATTCTATTTATTTAATGTTTTTCTATTTTTCGGGTATACTGCACTCTACCTGTATTTAAAGCAGATAGAATATTCCATGGCATGTTTTAACTAATCGAATAACAATAATAGGTAGAGTCCATGAATTCAGAGAAAAAACCAGCGCACAAGCCAAAATTCACCCAGTCGAGTCTAACTTGCAAAAATAGGGATGGTACGATATTGCGACAGGTAGCAGCTGTTTGTTGCGTATAGGTTATAGTTATAAACTCAGACAAAACATAATTAGACGCCGCATATTACCATTTGTTGTGAAGCAGGAACTTAAGTGGGCGTGCCGAGCTAGCTAGCGGCGTTCATGAAATGCGGGTTGCATTTGCAATAGTTTGAATGTGACAGCAGCTGTCATTTAATAACCTATTAAACGATTTTGGGTTAAAAAAGAAAAATTAAATTTACAATGATGGTATCAAATATTAACATTTTGATTATAAATAAATAATTTCACAAGAAAATTTAAAAATTGTACTATAATATAACAGAAATATAGTATTAGTATGTAGATAAAGTGTTATTTTTATTGTTTTGAAAAAAATACTTGAACATAGAAATTTAAGATTAATTGAAATACAAACGAAAGAATTATGTGAATTAATAAATGGATAGATTAAATAATACACACTTATAGTTTTATTGAATCGATAGAATAAATAATACAAGATACGCCTTCTTATCCTTATCATCAAATGTCTTGCTGATATCAAAAAAGAAGAATGGTTGCTATTAGATTTATTTGCTCTTGTCGATGAAGAACAGTCTATTTCACGAGGTGAACTACAATAGAATTCAATAATAAACATTTACACGTACCATTTTTTAAAATTTATTTGTTAGGTTTTTAAAAATATTTCCTTTGTTCTACTGCTGCAAAAACTTCGATATCGCAGGAAATATTTTCCGCAGAAATCCTAAAATACATATTAACATTCATTTTTCTATATTAATTCAATAATAATGTCTTTCAGAGATTTACCTTTCTACTACATCCAAATCTATTGCTGGTTCAATAGTAGACTCGATTGCAGTCCTACATGTTTAAACAATTTATTAAATTTCATTCTAATCAAAAATAATTGTAAGTTTACACACCTAGATGTTGAAGCAACAGGGAAAATATCGGTCGAAACTTTTGTCTCCTGGCTCTTCATTCTGAAAACATTTATTTTATTTCATTTATTTTCGAATGTTAATTTCAATTGCAAGTATTTACTTATTCTGTATTTGTTTCCTTATTGAAGAAATATTTGGTAAATCGAAGATAGTTGGAACCGCATCTTTTTTTAGTCGATTACCAAGGAAACTAGACTCTTCAAAATGCCGAGAACATACTAGAGAATATTTCGACGGGACCCGTTTCAAAATAATGCCTTGTTGATGTATTATATTCAACTATTCGTCTTTTTTATCTGTATCCTTTGGCATCCTACACAATCTTTTGTAGTAATTAACAGATCTATATTTATAGAAAAACTTACCGATGAAAGCTTCTATGAAGCTTTTTGACATTTCATATATTAAACAATAATGAACTATGCTGAATCATTTCAGGTTTAAATAAAAATATACACAAAACGTAAACTTCACCGCACCTAACCTTACAGAATCACATTCGAACCTTATTTGAACGTAGAATAATAATAACGAACTAGGCAGGCAACGCCCTGTACAAAACAAACGCCTCATTCCCTCCTATCCTCACCTAACCCCTCACCAAGGAAGGAATGGCATCACAACAAACCATTGCGCAGTATAGGCAATGCGCCGTCTGATATAAATATGGACAAAGATATTCAATCAAACGTCTTTTGTGCGAGTAATAATTATATGTATACTTGTTTATGAATATTATGTATCGTAAATGATAATAATATTAAAATTAATAACATTTAAATATTATTCAATTAAATGTTTTTTTGAGCGAGTATTAATAGTCAACATTTGTAGGTTGGGTAATACAACTGTATTTAAAGCGGATAGTATGTTCCATCGCATGTTTTAACTAATCGAATAACAATAATAGGTAGAATACCGAATTTCACATATTTTTAGAATGTAAATTCAAAATTTTAAATAAATTAAACTTATAGTTATCGTAAAATTTCAAAAATAATATGCTTCGCGCCAATTCATTTGCCTACATTCCAAACATATTGTATTAACATTTTTTTTGTTTTCAAGTTTTTATGGGAACTATTTGCCCAATCTCATTAAAATTTGAGACATACATTCCCAAGATATGTAGAAATATCTAATAAGTTTTATATATTACAAAATTAGTTTCATAATATTGCTAAAATGAATAAAATGTAGGTAGAAATAACTCGTATTTTAACATAAATTTACTTAAGATATAAAAACCGATAGCAATATTTTTGTTTAAACTAAATCTTGTGTTATTATTTAACAATAAAAATAATAAAATATTCTATTTATTTAATGTTGTTTCTATTTTTCGGGTATAATGTACTCTATCTGTATTTAAAGCGGATAGTATGTTCCATGGCATGTTTTAACTAATCGGAAAACAATAATAGGTACTAATACCGAATTTCACATCTTTTTAGAATGTAAATTCAAAATTTTGAATAAATTAAACTTATAGTTATCTTACAATATCAAAAATAATATGCTTCCCGCCAATCCATCTGCCTACGTTCCAAACATATTGTATTAACATTTTTTTGTTTTCAAGTTTTTATGAGAACTATTTGCCCAATCTCATTAAAATTTGAGACATACATTCCCAAGATATGTAGAAATATGTAATAAGTTTTATATATTACAAAATTAGTTTCATAATATTGCTAAAATGAATAAGATGTAGGTAGAAATAACTCGTATTTGACCAAAAATTTACTTAAGATATAAAAACCGATAGCAATATTTTTGTTTAAACTAAATCTTGTGTTATTATTTAACAATAAAAATAATAAAATATTCTATTTATTTAATGTTGTTTCTATTTTTCGGGTATTATGCACTCTACCTGTATTTAAAGCGGATAGTATGTTGCATGGCATGTTTTAACTAATCGGAAAACAATAATAGGTACTAATACCGAATTTCACATCTTTTTAGAATGTAAATTCAAAATTTTGAATAAATTAAACTTATAGTTATCTTACAATATCAAAAATAATATGCTTCCCGCCAATCCATCTGCCTACATTCCAAACATATTGTATTAACATTTTTTTGTTTTCAAGTTTTTATGGGAACTATTTGTCCAATCTCATTAAAATTTGAGACATACATTCCCAAGATATGTAGAAATATGTAATAATTTTTATATATTACAAAATTAGTTTCATAATATTGCTAAAATGAATAAAATGTAGGTAGAAATAACTCGTATTTGACCAAAAATTTACTTAAGATATAAAAACCGATAGCAATATTTTTGTTTAAACTAAATCTTGTGTTATTATTTAACAATAAAAATAATAAAATATTCTATTTATTTAATGTTGTTTCTATTTTTCGGGTATTATGCACTCTACCTGTATTTAAAGCGGATAGTATGTTGCATGGCATGTTTTAACTAATCGGAAAACAATAATAGGTACTAATACCGAATTTCACATCTATTTAGAATGTAAATTCAAAATTTTGAATAAATTAAACTTATAGTTACCTTACAATATCAAAAATAATATGCTTCCCGCCAATCCATCTGCCTACATTCCAAACATATTGTATTAACATTTTTTTGTTTTCATGTTTTTATGAGAACTATTTGCCCAATCTCATTAAAATTTGAGACATACATTCCCAAGATATGTAGAAATATGTAATAAGTTTTATATATTACAATATTAGTTTCATAATATTGCTAAAATGAATAAAATGTAGATAGAAATAACTCGTATTTGAACATAAATTTACTTAAGATATAAAAACCGATAGCAATATTTTTGTTTAAACTAAATCTTGTGTTATTAATTAACAATAAAAACAATAAAATATTCTATTTATTTAATGTTGTTTCTATTTTTTGGGTATAACGCACTCTAACTGTATTTAAAGCGGATTGTCACAAAATACCTTAAATTCGGGGACCTGTGGTTGATAATGCCCTAATATTATCAAATACCTATGTTGCAGTATTTATTTTATTAAACAATAGTGATGGGAAGATAGGTGCAGGTTGATCTTATTGTTGGATTGGGTAATATGGGGGTATTATCCAAACAAAAACAATATCAAACCGCACGTCTATTCCCACCACTAATTTCTTACGTGAAACGAAGTTCAGTTAAGAACTTTGTTTAAATTGAATCCATATTTTTATAATATGTGATTATTTAAAATTTTGACATGTGGCGTGCCCTTTGTAATAAAATAGCTTAAAGTCGGGGACCTATGGATGATAATGCCCTAATAATATCAAATACATATGTTGTAATATTTAATTTATTAGAATTAGTTAAGAACTTTGTATAAATTAAAGCCATATTTTTATAAAATGCGATTAATTAAAATCTTATGCACGTGTGGCGTGAACTATGTTACAAAATACCTTAAATTCGGGAATCTGTGGATGATAATACCGTAATAATATCAAATACCTATGTTACTCTCTAAATTGTTTAAAAATATGGTGGCTAATAGGGTTTAAACTTTTTTATTGTGTAAAAATGTATGTGTATGCCTACAAAAGCAAATATTTTTCATATGGCATTCCTAGAAAATATAAATGAATTGTTTCCGCTATTTAACTGTCATTGTTTAAACAATTTACGTGATACTATTTAGTACCATAAACGTGAAAATATTCCAAGGTTATAATAAGTAAATATTTCATCTCGGTAATACACCGGGGACAAGACGTTGGTTAACCGGCAACCGAGCAGTCGTTCGCCGGCACATGAAAATTTTAGGCCCGGGGTTAGGAACTTGAATTACTTTTGATCTAATATGAATGTAATGTATATAGTATAGTTTATAATACATAAAATATTATAAAACATTTAATACTGTCAATGTTATTATTAACTTATTATAAATATTAAACAAGCAAATATTTTTCATTGTGCATTCCTAGAAAATATAAATGAATTGTTTCCGCTATTTAACTGTCAATGTTTAAACTATTTAATTGTGTATTGGTAATATTTAAATAAACATAAAACTTAATGCTTAGAGAGTTTAATTTTAATAATACTGAAAAATCTTGACATGTAGCATGAACTTTGCAGTAAAATAGCTTAATTCGAGGATCTGTGAATGATAATGCCCTAATCATATCAAATACCTATGCTGCAATATTTAGTTTATTAGAATTAGTTAAGAATTTTGTATAAATTAAAGTTATATTTTTACAATATGCGATTAATTAACATCTTATGCACGTGTGGCGTGAACTGTGTAACAAAATACCTTAAATTCGGGGATCTGTGGATGATATGCCCTAATAATATCATATAATTATATTGAAATATTTAATTTATTTGAATTAGTTAAGAATTTTATTAAATTGGAGTCATATTTTTATAATATGCGATTATTTCAAATCTTGACATGTGGCATGACTTTTGTAATAAAATAGCTTAAATTCGGGGACCTATGGATGATAATGCCCTAATAATATTAAATACCTATGTTGCAATATATACTTTATTAGAATTAATTAAGAATTTTGTATAAATTAAAGACATATTTTTATAACATGCGATTAATTAAAATCTTATATACGTGTGGCGTGAACAGTGTAGCAAAATACCTCAAATTCGGCGACGTATGGATGATAATGCCCTAATAATATCATATACCTATGTTGCAATAATTAATTTATTCGAATTAGTTAAGAACTTTGTATAAATTGAAGCCATACTGTTTTAATATGCGATTATTTAAAATCTTGACATGTGGCATAACTTTTGTAACAGAATAGCTTAAATTCGGTGACCTATGGATGATAATTCCCTAATAATATCAAATAGCTATGTTGCAATATTTACTTTATTAGAATTAATTAAGAATTTTGTATAAATTAAAGCCATATTTTTATAATATTCGATTAATTAAAATCTTATGTACGTGTGGCGTGTACTGTGTAGCAAAATACCTTAAATTTGGGGACCTATGGATGATAATGCCCTAACATATACCTATTTTGCAATAATAAATTTAAAAGAATTCGTTAAGAACTTTGTATAAATTGAAGCCATACTGTTTTAATATGCAATTATTTAAAATCTTCACATGTGGCATGACTTTTGTAATAAAATAGCTTAAATTCGGGGACCTATGGATGATAATGCCCTAATAATATCAAATAGCTATGTTGCAATATTTAATTTATTAGAATTATTTAAGAATTTTGTTTAAATTGAAGCCATATTTTTATAATATGCGATTATTTAAAATCTTGACATGTGGCGTAACCTTTGTAATAAAACAGCTTAAATTCGAGGTTCTGTGGATGATAATGCCCTAATAATATCAAATACCTATGTTGCAATATTTACTTTATTAGAATTAGTTAAGAATTTTGTATAAATGAAAGCCATATTTTTATATGCGATTCATTAAAATCTTATGTACGTGTGGCATGAACTGTGTAGCAAAATACCTTAAATTCGGGGACGTATGGATGGTAATGCCCTAATAATTTCATATATCTATGTTGCAATAATTAATTTATTAGAATTAGTTAAGAACTTTGTATAACTTGAAGCCATATTGTTTTAATATGCGATTATTTAAAATCTTGACATGTGGCGTGACTTTTGTAATAAAATATCTTAAATTCGGGGACCTATGGACGATAATGCCCTAATAATATCAAATACCTATGTTGCAATATTTAAATTAAAGAAAGCTTTTTCAAATCCATATTAATATTATTGTACAAACTAGGCCCTAAATACGAAAATTAACCTTTAAACAAACTTATCTTAACTTTAGGTTTTTAATGGTGGATGAAGTTAAATATAATTCCTGAGTGCCGAAGTTATTTTTTTAATCGTTAATACATTTAAAATACTTTAAAAAAATTTGTTTCAAATTTCCCGCTAAAACGCTCTTGTCTCTCATGACGTCACGATCTAGTAGTGTAAAATTAACAAGTTC
The DNA here is from genome assembly GCA_963082715.1 of Harpalus rubripes. Classification (NCBI taxonomy): domain Eukaryota; kingdom Metazoa; phylum Arthropoda; class Insecta; order Coleoptera; family Carabidae; genus Harpalus; species Harpalus rubripes. The sequence goes on along the minus strand of OY720463.1, from coordinate 32,132,906 downwards.
TTTAGTGTTTATCTGTATTTTCCTTCAAAAAATGAATTCTAAAACCCCACTACTCTGACGTCAGACTTTTCTAGAATTCAAGAATAATTTATAGTGAAACTCGCCAGTTTTACCAGTGGCTGTTCGCTAGGATAGGCATAGTAATCGATGCCAACCTTGTAATACCATGATGAAAAATACGATTTAATTTATCTTTTTGCTTTATAATATATAAAAATCGGCATTTATTATATAAAAATGCAGTTACGCATTATTCACTTCCTTTTTTCAATTGCTTAATTTGTCGCCTTTACACGAGCCGCCACTGACTGATTGAGTGTATGCTGCTATTTTCATTTGCTTAGTCATCCTTTAGATAATTGGTGCGTGGCCCTGTATTTGTGTCTCGTCGTGGTGTGTTTTAATATCGGAAAGTAATGGTTAAAAGTAAGTAAATTATCTATAACATGACTTGAATAATTTCAGATAAGTAATAATAATAAAAAAATGTTTCCAACAAAAGTTGTTTGTTTTTAGAATACGCATCCAACGATACCAAACATGACCTAGGTTCCCATTTGAAATTCAGAAGTTAAGTGTAGTTACGCCTACTTCCGGTAAATTCCGAAAGTCGAGACTACTATCAATAAATTCTTCATATAGGGTTATGTTATGCTAATTTTTTTCCTGAAGCTCTAGAGCGTCGTAATTTT
>OY720463.1:32114714-32127214 GCA_963082715.1 Harpalus rubripes | reverse complement strand
TATATATATGATATCTGATACTGCGTGCCAAACTAGGGTCATATGGTTACACGCGCCAAGTGCCTCGCTAGATTTATATGTTATTATATGTTATAGCAATTGAAAAATATATTATTTATATGTGTGTCTTGATGTATAATAATATAATTTAACAAAATATAACATAAATAACTTTTATTGTGTTTATATTAAGTGACACATAGTTACTCACGCCTTTGCCCCGGTAGATAAAAACTTCAGTATATTTTACAATTTTCATTATTGTATGGTTTATTTTTATGTACAATAATGAATTTTGTTAATTTTAAACAATAATCCATTATATATATATATATATATATATATATATATATATATATATATATATATATATATATATATATATGATATCTGATACTGCGTGCCAAACTAGGGTCATATGGTTACACGCGCCAAGTGCCTCGCAAGATTTATATGTTATTATATGTTATAGCAATTGAAAAATATATTATTTATATGTGTGTCTTGATGTATAATAATATAATTTAACAAAATATAACATAAATAACTTTTATTGTGTTTATATTAAGTGACACACAGTTACTCACGCCTTTGCCCCGGTAGATAAAAACTTCAGTATATTTTACAAATTTCACTATTGTATGGTTTATTTTTATGTACAATAATGAATTTTGTTAATTTTAAACAATAATCCATTATATATATATATATATATATATATATATATATATATATATATATATATGATATCTGATACTGCGTGCCAAACTAGGGTCATATGGTTACACGCGCCAAGTGCCTCGCTAGATTTATATGTTATTATATGTTATAGCAATTGAAAAATATATTATTTATATGTGTGTCTTGATGTATAATAATATAATTTAACAAAATATAACATAAATAACTTTTATTGTGTTTATATTAAGTGACACATAGTTACTCACGCATTTGCCCCGGTAGATAAAAACTTCAGTATATTTTACAAATTTCACTATTGTATGGTTTATTTTTATGTACAATAATGAATTTTGTTAATTTTAAACAATAATCCATTATATATATATATATATATATATATATATATATATATATATATATATATATATATGATATCTGATACCGCGTGCCAAACTAGGGTCATATGGTTACACGCGCCAAGTGCCTCGCTAGATTTATATGTTATTATATGTTATAGCAATTGAAAAATATATTATTTATATGTGTGTCTTGATGTATAATAATATAATTTAACAAAATATAACATAAATAACTTTTATTGTGTTTATATTAAGTGACACATAGTTACTCACGCCTTTGCCCCGGTAGATAAAAACTTCAGTATATTTTACAAATTTCACTATTGTATGGTTTATTTTTATGTACAATAATGAATTTTGTTAATTTTAAACAATAATCCATTATATATATATATATATATATATATATATATATATATATATATATATATATATATATATATATATGATATCTGATACTGCGTGCCAAACTAGGGTCATATGGTTACACGCGCCAAGTGCCTCGCTAGATTTATATGTTATTATATGTTATAGCAATTGAAAAATATATTATTTATATGTGTGTCTTGATGTATAATAATATAATTTAACAAAATATAACATAAATAACTTTTATTGTGTTTATATTAAGTGACACATAGTTACTCACGCCTTTGCCCCGGTAGATAAAAACTTCAGTATATTTTACAATTTTCATTATTGTATGGTTTATTTTTATGTACAATAATGAATTTTGTTAATTTTAAACAATAATCCATTATATATATATATATATATATATATATATATATATATATATATATATATATATGATATCTGATACTGCGTGCCAAACTAGGGTCATATGGTTACACGCGCCAAGTGCCTCGCTAGATTTATATGTTATTATATGTTATAGCAATTGAAAAATATATTATTTATATGTGTGTCTTGATGTATAATAATATAATTTAACAAAATATAACATAAATAACTTTTATTGTGTTTATATTAAGTGACACATAGTTACTCACGCATTTGCCCCGGTAGATAAAAACTTCAGTATATTTTACAAATTTCACTATTGTATGGTTTATTTTTATGTACAATAATGAATTTTGTTAATTTTAAACAATAATCCATTATATATATATATATATATATATATATATATATATATATATATATATATATATATATATATGATATCTGATACTGCGTGCCAAACTAGGGTCATATGGTTACACGCGCCAAGTGCCTCGCTAGATTTATATGTTATTATATGTTATAGCAATTGAAAAATATATTATTTATATGTGTGTCTTGATGTATAATAATATAATTTAACAAAATATAACATAAATAACTTTTATTGTGTTTATATTAAGTGACACATAGTTACTCACGCATTTGCCCCGGTAGATAAAAACTTCAGTATATTTTACAAATTTCACTATTGTATGGTTTATTTTTATGTACAATAATGAATTTTGTTAATTTTAAACAATAATCCATTATATATATATATATATATATATATATATATATATATATATATATATATATATGATATCTGATACTGCGTGCCAAACTAGGGTCATATGGTTACACGCGCCAAGTGCCTCGCTAGATTTATATGTTATTATATGTTATAGCAATTGAAAAATATATTATTTATATGTGTGTCTTGATGTATAATAATATAATTTAACAAAATATAACATAAATAACTTTTATTGTGTTTATATTAAGTGACACATAGTTACTCACGCCTTTGCCCCGGTAGATAAAAACTTCAGTATATTTTACAATTTTCATTATTGTATGGTTTATTTTTATGTACAATAATGAATTTTGTTAATTTTAAACAATAATCCATTATATATATATATATATATATATATATATATATATATATATATATATATATATATATATATATATGATATCTGATACTGCGTGCCAAACTAGGGTCATATGGTTACACGCGCCAAGTGCCTCGCTAGATTTATATGTTATTATATGTTATAGCAATTGAAAAATATATTATTTATATGTGTGTCTTGATGTATAATAATATAATTTAACAAAATATAACATAAATAACTTTTATTGTGTTTATATTAAGTGACACATAGTTACTCACGCATTTGCCCCGGTAGATAAAAACTTCAGTATATTTTACAAATTTCACTATTGTATGGTTTATTTTTATGTACAATAATGAATTTTGTTAATTTTAAACAATAATCCATTATATATATATATATATATATATATATATATATATATATATATATATATATATATATATATATGATATCTGATACTGCGTGCCAAACTAGGGTCATATGGTTACACGCGCCAAGTGCCTCGCTAGATTTATATGTTATTATATGTTATAGCAATTGAAAAATATATTATTTATATGTGTGTCTTGATGTATAATAATATAATTTAACAAAATATAACATAAATAACTTTTATTGTGTTTATATTAAGTGACACATAGTTACTCACGCATTTGCCCCGGTAGATAAAAACTTCAGTATATTTTACAAATTTCACTATTGTATGGTTTATTTTTATGTACAATAATGAATTTTGTTAATTTTAAACAATAATCCATTATATATATATATATATATATATATATATATATATATATATATATATATATATATATATATATATATATGATATCTGATACTGCGTGCCAAACTAGGGTCATATGGTTACACGCGCCAAGTGCCTCGCTAGATTTATATGTTATTATATGTTATAGCAATTGAAAAATATATTATTTATATGTGTGTCTTGATGTATAATAATATAATTTAACAAAATATAACATAAATAACTTTTATTGTGTTTATATTAAGTGACACATAGTTACTCACGCCTTTGCCCCGGTAGATAAAAACTTCAGTATATTTTACAATTTTCATTATTGTATGGTTTATTTTTATGTACAATAATGAATTTTGTTAATTTTAAACAATAATCCATTATATATATATATATATATATATATATATATATATATATATATATATATATATATATATATGATATCTGATACTGCGTGCCAAACTAGGGTCATATGGTTACACGCGCCAAGTGCCTCGCAAGATTTATATGTTATTATATGTTATAGCAATTGAAAAATATATTATTTATATGTGTGTCTTGATGTATAATAATATAATTTAACAAAATATAACATAAATAACTTTTATTGTGTTTATATTAAGTGACACACAGTTACTCACGCCTTTGCCCCGGTAGATAAAAACTTCAGTATATTTTACAAATTTCACTATTGTATGGTTTATTTTTATGTACAATAATGAATTTTGTTAATTTTAAACAATAATCCATTATATATATATATATATATATATATATATATATATATATATATATATATATGATATCTGATACTGCGTGCCAAACTAGGGTCATATGGTTACACGCGCCAAGTGCCTCGCTAGATTTATATGTTATTATATGTTATAGCAATTGAAAAATATATTATTTATATGTGTGTCTTGATGTATAATAATATAATTTAACAAAATATAACATAAATAACTTTTATTGTGTTTATATTAAGTGACACATAGTTACTCACGCATTTGCCCCGGTAGATAAAAACTTCAGTATATTTTACAAATTTCACTATTGTATGGTTTATTTTTATGTACAATAATGAATTTTGTTAATTTTAAACAATAATCCATTATATATATATATATATATATATATATATATATATATATATATATATGCTATCTGATACTGCGTGCCAAACTAGGGTCATATGGTTACACGCGCCAAGTGCCTCGCTAGATTTATATGTTATTATATGTTATAGCAATTGAAAAATATATAATTTATATGTGTGTCTTGATGTATAATAATATAATTTAACAAAATATAACATAAATAACTTTTATTGTGTTTATATTAAGTGACACATAGTTACTCACGCCTTTGCCCCGGTAGATAAAAACTTCAGTATATTTTACAAATTTCACTATTGTATGGTTTATTTTTATGTACAATAATGAATTTTGTTAATTTTAAACAATAATCCATTATATATATATATATATATATATATATATATATATATATATATATATATATATATATATATATATATATATATGATATCTGATACTGCGTACCAAACTAGGGTCATATGGTTACACGCGCCAAGTGCCTCGCTAGATTTATATGTTATTATATGTTATAGCAATTGAAAAATATATTATTTATATGTGTGTCTTGATGTATAATAATATAATTTAACAAAATATAACATAAATAACTTTTATTGTGTTTATATTAAGTGACACATAGTTACTCACGCCTTTGCCCCGGTAGATAAAAACTTCAGTATATTTTACAATTTTCATTATTGTATGGTTTATTTTTATGTACAATAATGAATTTTGTTAATTTTAAACAATAATCCATTATATATATATATATATATATATATATATATATATATATATATATATATATATATATATGACATCTGATACTGCGTGCCAAACTAGGGTCATATGGTTACACGCGCCAAGTGCCTCGCTAGATTTATATGTTATTATATGTTATAGCAATTGAAAAATATATTATTTATATGTGTGTCTTGATGTATAATAATATAATTTAACAAAATATAACATAAATAACTTTTATTGTGTTTATATTAAGTGACACATAGTTACTCACGCCTATGCCCCGGTAGATAAAAACTTCAGTATATTTTACAAATTTCACTATTGTATGGTTTATTTTTATGTACAATAATGAATTTTGTTAATTTTAAACAATAATCCATTATATATATATATATATATATATATATATATATATATATATATATATATATATATGATATCTGATACTGCGTGCCAAACTAGGGTCATATGGTTACACGCGCCAAGTGCCTCGCTAGATTTATATGTTATTATATGTTATAGCAATTGAAAAATATATTATTTATATGTGTGTCTTGATGTATAATAATATAATTTAACAAAATTTAACATAAATAACTTTTATTGTGTTTATATTAAGTGACACATAGTTACTCACGCCTTTGCCCCGGTAGATAAAAACTTCAGTATATTTTACAAATTTCACTATTGTATGGTTTATTTTTATGTACAATAATGAATTTTGTTAATTTTAAACAATAATCCATTATATATATATATATATATATATATATATATATATATATATATATATATATGATATCTGATACTGCGTGCCAAACTAGGGTCATATGGTTACACGCGCCAAGTGCCTCGCTAGATTTATATGTTATTATATGTTATAGCAATTGAAAAATATATTATTTATATGTGTGTCTTGATGTATAATAATATAATTTAACAAAATATAACATAAATAACTTTTATTGTGTTTATATTAAGTGACACATAGTTACTCACGCCTTTGCCCCGGTAGATAAAAACTTCAGTATATTTTACAAATTTCACTATTGTATGGTTTATTTTTATGTACAATAATGAATTTTGTTAATTTTAAACAATAATCCATTATATATATATATATATATATATATATATATATATATATATATGATATCTGATACTGCGTGCCAAACTAGGGTCATATGGTTACACGCGCCAAGTGCCTCGCTAGATTTATATGTTATTATATGTTATAGCAATTGAAAAATATATTATTTATATGTGTGTCTTGATGTATAATAATATAATTTAACAAAATATAACATAAATAACTTTTATTGTGTTTATATTAAGTGACACATAGTTACTCACGCCTTTGCCCCGGTAGATAAAAACTTCAGTATATTTTACAAATTTCACTATTGTATGGTTTATTTTTATGTACAATAATGAATTTTGTTAATTTTAAACAATAATCCATTATATATATATATATATATATATATATATATATATATATATATATATATATATATATGATATCTGATACTGCGTGCCAAACTAGGGTCATATGGTTACACGCGCCAAGTGCCTCGCTAGATTTATATGTTATTATATGTTATAGCAATTGAAAAATATATTATTTATATGTGTGTCTTGATGTATAATAATATAATTTAACAAAATATAACATAAATAACTTTTATTGTGTTTATATTAAGTGACACATAGTTACTCACGCCTTTGCCCCGGTAGATAAAAACTTCAGTATATTTTACAAATTTCACTATTGTATGGTTTATTTTTATGTACAATAATGAATTTTGTTAATTTTAAACAATAATCCATTATATATATATATATATATATATATATATATATATATATATATATATATATATATATATATGATATCTGATACTGCGTGCCAAACTAGGGTCATATGGTTACACGCGCCAAGTGCCTCGCTAGATTTATATGTTATTATATGTTATAGCAATTGAAAAATATATTATTTATATGTGTGTCTTGATGTATAATAATATAATTTAACAAAATATAACATAAATAACTTTTATTGTGTTTATATTAAGTGACACATAGTTACTCACGCCTTTGCCCCGGTAGATAAAAACTTCAGTATATTTTACAAATTTCACTATTGTATGGTTTATTTTTATGTACAATAATGAATTTTGTTAATTTTAAACAATAATCCATTATATATATATATATATATATATATATATATATATATATATATATATATATATATATATATATATATATATGATATCTGATACTGCGTGCCAAACTAGGGTCATATGGTTACACGCGCCAAGTGCCTCGCTAGATTTATATGTTATTATATGTTATAGCAATTGAAAAATATATTATTTATATGTGTGTCTTGATGTATAATAATATAATTTAACAAAATATAACATAAATAACTTTTATTGTGTTTATATTAAGTGACACATAGTTACTCACGCCTTTGCCCCGGTAGATAAAAACTTCAGTATATTTTACAAATTTCACTATTGTATGGTTTATTTTTATGTACAATAATGAATTTTGTTAATTTTAAACAATAATCCATTATATATATATATATATATATATATATATATATATATATATATATATATATATGATATCTGATACTGCGTGCCAAACTAGGGTCATATGGTTACACGCGCCAAGTGCCTCGCTAGATTTATATGTTATTATATGTTATAGCAATTGAAAAATATATTATTTATATGTGTGTCTTGATGTATAATAATATAATTTAACAAAATATAACATAAATAACTTTTATTGTGTTTATATTAAGTGACACATAGTTACTCACGCCTTTGCCCCGGTAGATAAAAACTTCAGTATATTTTACAAATTTCACTATTGTATGGTTTATTTTTATGTACAATAATGAATTTTGTTAATTTTAAACAATAATCCATATATATATATATATATATATATATATATATATATATATATATATATATATATATATATATGATATCTGATACTGCGTGCCAAACTAGGGTCATATGGTTACACGCGCCAAGTGCCTCGCTAGATTTATATGTTATTATATGTTATAGCAATTGAAAAATATATTATTTATATGTGTGTCTTGATGTATAATAATATAATTTAACAAAATATAACATAAATAACTTTTATTGTGTTTATATTAAGTGACACATAGTTACTCACGCCTTTGCCCCGGTAGATAAAAACTTCAGTATATTTTACAAATTTCACTATTGTATGGTTTATTTTTATGTACAATAATGAATTTTGTTAATTTTAAACAATAATCCATTATATATATATATATATATATATATATATATATATATATATATATATGATATCTGATACTGCGTGCCAAACTAGGGTCATATGGTTACACGCGCCAAGTGCCTCGCTAGATTTATATGTTATTATATGTTATAGCAATTGAAAAATATATTATTTATATGTGTGTCTTGATGTATAATAATATAATTTAACAAAATATAACATAAATAACTTTTATTGTGTTTATATTAAGTGACACATAGTTACTCACGCCTTTGCCCCGGTAGATAAAAACTTCAGTATATTTTACAAATTTCACTATTGTATGGTTTATTTTTATGTACAATAATGAATTTTGTTAATTTTAAACAATAATCCATTATATATATATATATATATATATATATATATATATATATATATATATATATATATATATATATATGATATCTGATACTGCGTGCCAAACTAGGGTCATATGGTTACACGCGCCAAGTGCCTCGCTAGATTTATATGTTATTATATGTTATAGCAATTGAAAAATATATTATTTATATGTGTGTCTTGATGTATAATAATATAATTTAACAAAATATAACATAAATAACTTTTATTGTGTTTATATTAAGTGACACATAGTTACTCACGCCTTTGCCCCGGTAGATAAAAACTTCAGTATATTTTACAAATTTCACTATTGTATGGTTTATTTTTATGTACAATAATGAATTTTGTTAATTTTAAACAATAATCCATTATATATATATATATATATATATATATATATATATATATATATATATATATATATGATATCTGATACTGCGTGCCAAACTAGGGTCATATGGTTACACGCGCCAAGTGCCTCGCTAGATTTATATGTTATTATATGTTATAGCAATTGAAAAATATATTATTTATATGTGTGTCTTGATGTATAATAATATAATTTAACAAAATATAACATAAATAACTTTTATTGTGTTTATATTAAGTGACACATAGTTACTCACGCCTTTGCCCCGGTAGATAAAAACTTCAGTATATTTTACAAATTTCACTATTGTATGGTTTATTTTTATGTACAATAATGAATTTTGTTAATTTTAAACAATAATCCATTATATATATATATATATATATATATATATATATATATATATATATATATATATATATATATGATATCTGATACTGCGTGCCAAACTAGGGTCATATGGTTACACGCGCCAAGTGCCTCGCTAGATTTATATGTTATTATATGTTATAGCAATTGAAAAATATATTATTTATATATGTGTCTTGATGTATAATAATATAATTTAACAAAATATAACATAAATAACTGTTATTGTGTTTATATTAAGTGACACATAGTTACTCACGCCTTTGCCCCGGTAGATAAAAACTTCAGTATATTTTACAAATTTCACTATTGTATGGTTTATTTTTATGTACAATAATGAATTTTGTTAATTTTAAACAATAATCCATATATATATATATATATATATATATATATATATATATATATATATATATATATATATATATATATATATATATATGATATCTGATACTGCGTGCCAAACTAGGGTCATATGGTTACACGCGCCAAGTGCCTCGCTAGATTTATATGTTAATGTATGTTATAGCAATTGAAAAATATATTATTTATATGTGTGTCTTGATGTATAATAATATAATTTAACAAAATATAACATAAATAACTGTTATTGTGTTTATATTAAGTGACACATAGTTACTCACGCCTTTGCCCCGGTAGATAAAAACTTCAGTATATTTTACAAATTTCACTATTGTATAGTTTATTTTTATGTACAATAATGAATTTTGTTAATTTTAAACAATAATCCATTATATATATATATATATATATATATATATATATATATATATATATATATATGATACCTGATACTGCGTGCCAAACTAGGGTCATATGGTTACACGCGCCAAGTGCCTCGCTAGATTTATATGTTATTATATGTTATAACAATTGAAAAATATATTATTTATATGTGTGTCTTGATGTATAATAATATAATTTAACAAAATATAACATAAATAACTTTTATTGTGTTTATATTAAGTGACACATAGTTACTCACGCCTTTGCCCCGGTAGATAAAAACTTCAGTATATTTTACAAATTTCACTATTGTATGGTTTATTTATATGTACAATAATTAATTTTGTTAATTTTAAACAATAATCCATTATATATATATATATATATATATATATATATATATATATATATATATATGATACTACGTGCCAAACTAGGGTCATATGGCTACACGCGCCAAGTGCCTCGCTAGATTTATATATTATATGTTATAGCAATTGAAAAATATATTATTTATATGTGTGTCTTGATGTATAATAATATATTTTAACAAAATATAACATAAATAATTTTTATTGTGTTTATATTAAGTGACACGTAGTTACTCACGCCTTTGCCCCGGTAGATATAAACTTCAGTATATTTTACAAATTTCACTATTGTATGGTTTATTTTTATGTACAATAATGAATTTTGTTAATTTTAAACAATAATCCATTATATATATATATATATATATATATATATATATATATATATATATATATATATTCATTCTACTATCATTGAGGCGTCCGTACATTTACCATTTCCTATCAATAGAGCGGCCGACTGCAATAGAGCGTCCGTATACGGACGCTCTATTGAACACCCCATTAAATTTTTTTGGTGGTACCGTGGCACCTCCTAAGGTTGATTTCCGAAAATTGCTATGGATGCTTTAATGATAGTGGAGTGTCATAAAGTGTATATTTCGCGTATATTTTTAGTTCAGGCATTTGACGCTAGGAACGCTGCTGCATCAAGTGTATATTGCGTACCGTGTATATTTTTTTACACTTTACTATCATTAGAGCGTCCATCATATGGCAACGTTGTATTTGTATATTCCGCGTATATTCGCTGTGTAAGGCGTCCAGTAACTTGTTGGTGGCAACATGAATGTTAACAGATAGAGTCGCCTGTTTCCTTCTGAATATATTAGTTTTTATTGAAATGAAAAATAAGCTATACTACATTTATATTATTGTTTTTAGTATAAATGAAAAAATTTGTGTGCGTATGTCATTTTGACAAACACAATGTCACGTTGACAGTATCAATGTTTTGACTTATTTTGATTTTGAATTGCTTTAATGTTACTATTTTACAATTTTTAGGCAGTAAAACATATGAAATTAAAAATAATAACATTTTAGCAGTTAAAAATCAAAATAAACCAAACCATCGGTCTTGTTAACATGACATTGTTCTTGTCAAAATGACATGCGCACACAAATCAGCTGATTCCAGGCACGTCAAAGTCACTCGAGCCACGTGTCTGGTCGCGCCCTATAATAATTTTTCCTATTACACTTTTACTAATATATTTTTACTAGTGCACTTTTACTAGTACACTTTTACTATTACACTTTTACTGTTACACTTTTACTAGTACACTTTTACTAGTACACTTTTACTAGTGCACTTTTACTAGTACACTTTTACTAGTACACTTTTACTAATACACTTTTACTAGTGCACTTTTACTAGTACACTTTTACTATTACACTTTTACTGTTACACTTTTACTGTTACACTTTTACTAGTACACTTTTACTAGTACACTTTTACTAG
>OY720463.1:31327214-31432214 GCA_963082715.1 Harpalus rubripes | reverse complement strand
ATACTATTTTTAAGAGCGTTTTTTTTTATATATTTCAACATCTTTTATACCTGCTCAATTTCTATGTAGGCAAAAAATTCGTATTATCCAATACCAAAATTAATTTATTACTTTGTGGCAATATAATTATACATTTTAAAAAACTGGAGATGAGGCCGATCATGCTAGAATTTTCCCGGGCCGCTGAATCTTCCCAATCCGGCCCTGTCTCCTATTATTAATTTAGGTATACCGTGGTGTGAGAAAAATCTTGTCAATTTATTAGCAATTTCTATAGCATTTGTGGATGTAACTTTATATGCTTGCGCATATTTAGAAAAAGCGTCAATTATAGTTAGGAATTTGGTGTTTTCTAGAGAGAGTGTGTCAATGTGGATGATGTCTAATGGTTTATTGGGAGTAGGAGTAATATTTAGTTTTGGTTTGATAGGATTTCTTTCATATTTAGCAGCTAAGCAAATTTCACATTGGTTTATAAAGTCTGTGATGATCTTTAGCTGGTTCGGCCAATAATATCGTTTTTTAATTTGTGTGTGAACTTCATTTATTCCGCGATGGTTTGTCTTACCTTCGTGGAAGTTTTTTATTACTTGTAAGATTTCATCATTTTCCTCTACGTCTATTAGTTTTATGTTGCTTTTGACAAATTTTATTTCTGATGTTTAAAGTATTTTTGTAGTACGTTACTAAATTTCTCATAAATGTGTGTTTCAAAGTATAGGTAATATTTCACCTTTGGTGTAATATATTCTTTTATAAAGTTTACTGTCTCCTGTTCGAAATCTGTTTCAGAAATTTGGAGATGAATTCTCATTTTATCACAATGAAATTTTTGTATTTTTGGTTTAGAAGGGAAGTGTTTAACTTGTGATATAAAAATTTGATTTTTACCAAAATTTACAGGTGATTCAGTGATTGTTATACCTATAATAGAGTGTTCGGGGTTCGAGTGAATTGTTTGATCAGTTTCGGGATCATGCTGTTCGTCTTCGTCAGGTTCTACGATTAAGGATAGTTTGTCATTGTCGGGGTTAGAATAAGTATCGTTAAAGTTTTCGATGAGATCGAAAAGACTTTGTGATTCTGGGTCTAAAGTGTTTATGTTTAATTCAATGCGTGATAATGCGTCTGCATTTTTGTTCAGAGAGCCTTTTTACCTTCCGTCACCTTTAGGTAAGGAAGGTATTGTCTTTGGTCAAAAAATTCGGTGGTGAGTTTTTGATGAATAAGCACGTTTTAGGGTCCCTAGGATACGATTTTACTATTTTTACGATGTCTGTATGTATGTGTGTGTGTGTGTGTGTGTGTGTGTGTGTGTGTATGTGTGTGTGTGTGTGTGTGTGTGTGTGTGTGTGTGTGTGTGTGTGTGTGTGTGTATGTATGTGTGTGTGTGTGTGTGTGTGTGTGTGTGTGTGTGTGTGTGTGTGTGTGTGTCTGTGTGTGACAAAATTTTCTAATGCATAACTCTAATACTACAATTCCAAAAATTATAATTCTTTCGTATTCCTCTTCGTTACAGCCATGTGAAGAGCTGATTAGATTTTGGTTATAACTGGTCAACCGGAAGTACCCTCATTTGAAGATTTTAACAGTTTTTCTTGAAAAAACGATGTTAAATATCATTTTTTCACATTTAATGTTATTATAAATATTAAAGAATTATTTATTCTCTACACAATTTGAATGCATTTTATACTTCATATTAAATGGACATAGAATTAAAAAATTATAAAGACATTAAATATCATGTATATTAGTCAGCTTTGCTATAACTCTGGAAACAGCTGCTACATTAAGAAAATAGAAAATTCTGATTGAAAGGTGTCAGTGTCAAGTGCAGTTGACAGTATGTTTATGTTATAATTTTACTGGAAATATAGGATCTTTTGTTAGAAACTTTCTGTTTGGAATTTGTATAAAATACATACAACTGCCTTAAGGTAACGTACAAGAAATATAATCTTTTTCAAGGAACTTTCTGTATGACATTTATACAAAATACATAGAACTGACGGAAGGTAATGTGCTGGCCACATCAGATTTTTTATGAATAACTTCATAATCGTACTCTTCTAGCTTGAGTCGCCATCTCATTAATTTTGAATGGGGTTCTTTCAGTGAATGTAAGTATATTAATGGTTTGTGGTCGGTTATAATTTTAAATTTTCTACCATACAGGCAATGTCTAAATTTTTGGGTAGCCCATACGACAGCAAGTAGTTCTTTTTCGATTGTGCTATAGTTTATTTCTGAGCTATTTAGCGTTCGACTCGCGTATGCGATGGGTAGGTCGGATCCTTTGGGTCCTTGTGATAATATAGCACCGATAGCATATTGGCTTGCGTCTGTTGTCAAGTTAAAGGGTTTTTTATAGTCCGGGTATTGAAGGATAGGTTCGTTTATTAGGACATTTTTGCAGGTGTTAAAGCAATTAATGTATTCGGGGTCATTGTATGTAATAGTGGCATCTTTTTTCAAACATTTCGTGAAGGGTTTGGTAAGATCTGCAAAGTCTTTAATAAATTTTCTGTAATAGCCTAACAGACCTAGAAATGCTTTGATTTCTATGGCTGTTTTTGGGATGGGGTAATTTTTGATAGCATGGATCTTGTCCTAATTGGGTTTGACACGCACTTGTCCGGTTGAATTATGAGATTAGCTTTTCGTAACCGATTAAAAACTGATTTTAAATTTTCAATGTGCTCTTGGAGAGATGTACTAAAAATTATTACATCGTCGAGATATACGAGACAAATTTCGTTGGTTAAATTTCGAAGAACATTGTCCATCACTCTTTGAAATGTGGCTGGTGCGTTCTTTAATCCAAAGGGCATTCTTAAATATTCGAAATGACCATTTTCTGTGCTGAAGGCAGGTTTTTGTATGTCGGATTGACTCATTTCAATCTGGTGAAATCCTGACGCTAAATCCAAAGTTGAAAAATATTGGCATCTACCAAGTTTGTCTAATAATGTACTGATGTTAGGTATTGGATATTTATCATCGATTGTCTTCTCGTTCAATTTCCGATAGTCAATTACAAGTCTCCATTTCCTTTTTCCGGAGGCATCTATTTTTTTTTTTTTTTTTTTTTGTACAATCCAGACGGGGGATGACCAAGAGGAATGAGAGGGACGGATAATGTTCAGATTTAACATTTTCTGAATTTGGGATTCCACTTCTTTCCTGTGCACCTCGGGGTATCTATATGTTTTCGCATATACGGGAATTTCGTCTTTTGTACGAATGGAATGTTTTATTTCGTTTGTAAAGGTTAGTGGCTTATCGTCCGTATGAAAGATATCTGAGTACTCGCTCAGCAATTTTCTTATCTCGCGTTTCTATTCGCTATTCATGTGGTCAGTTCTAATGTTATTCATGTCTAATTTAAATTTTGTTTCATTTTCAATAAAACATATATTATTAATTTCAAAGTTCTTTATTTCCTGGACTTGTACGCAATCTACACAATTTATAATTTCATCGTTTTCGCCTAGGTTTATGATCGGGTATATAATTTCATTATTTTCGATTTTTGCTACACCTTCTGGAATGATAAAATTCTGGTTTTCGGTATAAATGCTTCGCCGTTTTCTATATTATTTGCAATTATTTTGGTAAATTTTTCAGATTTTGGAGGTATTTTAATATGATTGAATATTGGAAGTATTCTGTGGTAGTGGATCTTTATTTCTTGAATAGGGGTGGTTATTTTGTCATAAGTTAGGTCAATGGTTGCATTTAAAATTTTCAAGTTGTCTAGTCCTAAGATGTCGAAATTTTTATGAAAATTAAATAGATGGTATTTTAATAAAGTGTTACGGTAATTAAATAATTGGAAGGCAGGTATTATGACGCTAAAATTCTCTAATGATGTTCCGTGCGCGGTTGTAATTTTGAAAGTATCATTTTTGATTTTTTCTTTGAAATATTTTTGTGCAATATCTGGATTTGTAAAGGAACGTGTGCTTCCTTGTCTATTAAAGCTTCCAAATTTAATTCTGGGAAGATGACAAATGGTAATTCACTATGATTGTGTATTAGTTTAATTAATTCGACGTTTGTTCCGAGGCTGTTATCGGAAAAAACTCGTTCGTATCGTCAGAATTTGGTTCAGTTACATAGTATTCAGGGTTAGAGTCATTTACATAATAATCGGGATTTTGTTCCTCAATATTGTCAATTTCAGTGTATTCGTCAATTTCAGTGTTAAATAATTCTTCCTCTATGAAATTCGGTCTGTTTTGCGTGTTGTAAAATTGTTGCGGATAGTACTGGCTCGTTCCTGGCCTGGGTGTCGTTGACTGTCTAGTACTGACACTCATAGGAGTAGGCTTGGGGCTTTATAATTGGGATTTGGTTTGAAAACATTTTGGGATTGGTTATTAAATGTTTTATTTCCTTGATGTGAACGAAATTGATTTGGTGTGTAAGGTTTCCTTATATGATGATTCGGAAATTGATTAGGATATTGATTGGTGGTAGGTTTAAAAACTGGGTTGGTAGGTGGATTTGGTCTGTACATCAGTTGTGGATATTGTGGTTGTCTATTTTGTGTATTGTGAATTATTTGTTTCTGTTTGTGTTGAGTATGGGTGATATTTTTATGATATTGTGGACGACTGTGCATTTCTAACTGGAAATCGTTTGTCAGCATGTTTAACGCGGTTTTCATATCTTTGGGGTTCTTTGTTCTCATAAGAGTTCCTAGAGGATCTTTTAGTCCTCGGAGGAGAATTCTCAAAGCATAATTTTGACAATATTCTGTTAGATAAGGCTTAGCAAGTTCTAAACTGTGATTACTGATATAAGAAATTTGGAGGTTTAATATGTCCTGAATTTTATTGTAAAATTCGAATGCCGTTTCATTGCCTTGTCGCAATTCGGTTAATTCGATACTAAGCGTGTATAAATCTCGTTTATCTGAGTAGGCGTTTAACAATGCTTGTTTAACGTCTGCCCATTTACTTATTGTGCTACTGGCGATGTTTATTGCGGCATCACCTTTTATTTTAGCTAAAATGCTCGACATAAGGTACTCATTTTGAAAATCTGCTTCGTCAACCAAATTATAAAATTTGTTAACTAATTTTTCGCAAATTTCAAGAAAGCGGGATAATAATTTACTATCACCATAGAAATCTGGGATCATGTCAAGATAATGCTTTTCAAGACGTGCAGGTTATAATACTAAGCCTGCTGCTACTTCTTGTGGCATTTTTGCTTTGTTTTTTGTTATTTTACGTTTACTTTTATAAGGTTTAGAAGTTACGAGTGTGGACTCGGAGTCAGAGGAAGTTTCTGGGTTTGAATGTGTATCCGATCCTGTATCTGAATCAGAATGGTACTGATAATTGTGTGACATGTGTGTACTCACAATAACAGAAGCAATTTGTCCATTGAATGCGTCGATTCCCGGTCAGGTCTGTGTTCAGCAGCGCCTTGTTCTTTCGTCGTCGATATTCGCTCGCAGATGAAGGAACTGGGTGGTCTTGCACTTGAACGTAGTCGCTTCTTCTCCCTGGGGTTGTGGTTCTTTTCGGTGGATCGTTGATACGAACACGAGTTTCACACGATGTGAAAATTCGCCCGAAAAATCCTTTTAGACTGCGCCAGTTATATTTCGAGGATCCGAAATATTGTTTTTAAAAAAGGATTTTTATTATGAGTTTAATATAATGCCAAAACTATCATTTGTTACACATAAAATTGTTAATATTAATGAATTATTACATTTGTTCTATTCTACTGTATATTGTATGAATTCTAAACTCTGACTGTCTTGTAACTGCACTAAAGTCTATAAGCTGGAAACGGGAAACTCAGGTGTCGGGTTCGATGCCTGGGAACTGCAATTCAGCGATTTGGACAGCGGTAACTTATATATATATATATATATATATATATATATATATATATATATATATATATAATTGTTAATGAGTTTTATTAATTTAGAACATTTATTATATTTTTATATTTACCAAACGGATATTTAAATTTACATTTGAATTAGGTTTTACGTATTTTCTGTATGTTTACATTTTAATTTAAACCGGAAAAGATTTTAAACGAATGCTATTTAAAAAATTTTCATAGTACTAACATTGATATCAAAATAAATAATATTTCCTCCTAGACACCTAGACAGACACCTTACGTACGCCTATGCTTGCCTGTTGAAGGTCACCGAATTCAAATACATACGTATAGGGTAGTGTAAACTCTGTCTCACCAAAACTCAAAGGATCGCCATATACTATAAAAATACAAAGACACAGTTTAGTACTGTGTACCGCAAACTACCTTGTGTTTGTCATAATCCCTGAAATTCTCAGGGTTGGATTAAATCAAAAATTTAGATATTTTATGGGACAATACGCTTATGTAATCCATAATCTTACCCAAACACCCAAAGATACGTATTACAAAAAAAAATATTATTTCTGTATTGCTATGGTTCGACGGTAAGTAAATTAGCTTAGATTAACTTAGCTAATTTTGAGTTTCGTAATTTTTAAGAAACAGATGAAAGTTTCTAAATTAAATTAGCACCTAACCCGGATTATATCATCTTCTACCATACTTTCCGCATATAGAAGGTAGGTTCATTATAAGAAAAACTTAGTTTCCTACAACTTCTGTTCTAGTAAAGTTTATAATATTTTAAAAAAAATCATTTGGCAACCGTGGGTTTTAAATGATGATGACGTAGCTGGTGCAAGGGGTAATGTAAACGAACTGGACGTTTCTGCGCAAGAAAATTCAATGTGTATACCTGAACTAGAAGAAAATACGACTGAAGTGGAACATCACAATGAAGACGATGAAATAAATTTGGATAAAATTTATTTACACGAACATGGGCAGCAGATTGTGTTAAATGTGTATAATAAGTCCGTAATTAAATTCGGAGAATTTCAAGCTTTGAAAAAAGCAGCTGAATTTTGTAAACTGTCAGAGTATCGTGTTCGATCAATAGTGAAAAGAGGAAAATGTGTAAAACGAAAGCGAGTGCGTCGAGAAGGTTTTTCTTCATTTGATTCGTTTTTTGAGGGTGTAGTAAAAAGAAAAGTGCATATGTTTTGCTGCTAACAAATAACCGAGCCTTGATTGTATAATAGGAAGTATACGAGAAGATGGCATACCAGTGAATTGTAGTAGATCCACATTTCCTAGATATTTAAACGGACTTGGATTTTAATTTCAAAAGTTGGACAATAGAAAAAGTATCATGGATTCTCCTCGTATTGCTAAATGGCGATACGAGTTTTTAACAAAAATAAAACAGTTCCGAGAAGAAAAAAGGAACAATAGCATATCTGGATGAAACGTGGTACGACACCCATAATGTTGTGATGAAGGGTTGGATTAACGATTCCGGAAAATGCCATATTGACACCTGTTTCTCGTGGTAGACGGATAATAATTTTGCATGCTGGATGTGAAGAAGGATTTATTGAAAATTCCTTGCTACTATCCGCCAAAAGATTGCATCTGCTAGTGCGGACTTTCATTCACATATGAGCGCAGGTCTATTTGAAAATTGGTTTAAAAATCAGTTACTACCTAATATTCCACCATCATCGGTTATAATTATGGATAACGCGGCTTACCATTCTCGGCAAGCAATAAAAATACCATGGACGTCAACCAAAAAACAAGAAATTATTGATTTTTCACATGCGCATAACGTTTCATTTCTCAAAAATAGTACGAAAAGCCAATTATTAAATATTATTAAGAAGCATAATTTTAAAAAACAGTACTTTACAGATTTGCTAGCAAATAAATATGGACATGAAGTGTTAAGGTTGTCCCCTTATCACAGTATATTCAACCCAATTGAATTAATATGGTCAAATTTTAAACAGAATATTAGGAAAAACAACTCTACACCTAACACGTCGGAATCTGTTTTAAAATTAATTCGAACGAAGGTTGATCAAATTACACTGGAACTGTGGAAGAACTGTATAATTCATGTTAAAAAAATCGAAGAATTGTTCAGATTTACTAATCAACAATCATTTGTTATTAATTTAAGTAACGATGATTCGAGTACCGAATCAGATGTTTAATTACATTTCTTAGATTATGTTTGTACGTACATATGTACCACTTATTTGTGTAAATAACTTTTAAAATATGTATTATGTATTTTTGTATACATATATGTATGAAACTGTATTAAATTTTTTTAAACATGCGCATTTTCTGTGTGAATATCTTTTACAATATAGTACTATTCGAAGTTGTAGTCTCGCTAATATTTTTCATTTTATTGCATGTAATAAAACCACAATATGCCAACAATAAGTGTAATATATACTGTATGATCATTTCAATAAATATTAATGTAAAAGCAGTGTAATACGGAAAAAAAGTTTTACATCATAATATTTTTGGTATGAAACCGTCCAACTCGGTGCAAAGCAGTGACCTTATTCACTGTCCTATTTATGAGAGGCCGAAATTTGGTTTCTTTGTTACCTTAAGTGGGAGGCGTTTCAAAGGTTTACGGCGATCCTTTGCCTTTTGGTAAGACAGACTATATCAGTGCCTGTACAAAATATTTCATCTACTAATGATATATTTGAAACACAGGCTGAGGGTATAGTTGCAATCTCATTAAGTCTATTTCCTATTTTTAATAGATAATCCGAAAATATCTTTTCCTCTTTATTAATGCGCATGTTATTTTTCAACGAAAACTTTTTAAACAATGGCCATAAATGGCTTCGTAGTATAGAAGTCTCTATTACAGCAGTTCTGTGATTTGTTTAATTACATATATCAAGATTGCTAATACATTTTAAAACCAAAACATTTTAATGGAAGTATTTTTTTGTTGTAATCAGCACGGATAATTTAAATTTCATATTGCTAAACGGTCATATATCGATAGAATACAAATCAGTTGTATTTTGATCTATTAATTCTAAATTATTGATCCAAATATACCAGCTTTTCTTTCTGGTGCACCTTTAAGAAATATCTATAAGAATATCTAATGCAGATATTTATAATTATACGTAATTAGTTGTAGAACACTGAAGCATTACCTATTATAGTATATTAAAATCGTTTAAACGTACGAATTCACTTAATTGTTGATATGTCCTTATAATCTGGAAACCGTTGTACATAATAATAACTTTTAAACTTTTCTACGTAAGGAAACGCATAAGTAGGATTGAAAAGTTACCTTTTATATTTGATTCATATATTAATTTACGTAACTACAGTACATTATTTTTTAATATTCGTAATTGAAAATCCAATTTTCGATGGTTCTATCTAACCCCAGGCTATATATTTTCCCGCGCGACAGAAAAACGGAAGAAGATTTGAATGCGCGCACTGCGGTTTGTTTTTTATCTTTGTTCCATTGTTGATAATAAAAAAAGATTGTTGTCAGAATAAATGTAATTCCCTTTTTACCCTATTTTACCGTACCTAAAGTTTTAAATATGGGTCTAATAGAAACAACGTGTATTTGTGTTCTATTAACGAAAAATTGTAAAAAGAGACGCAGAAAAATAAACGTTTTTGGTTTATAAATGAAAGATTGAATAAAGAGCAGTTTTGCAAAATATTTTATGAATTAAGGGATCATCCTGAGAAGTTTTTTTAGTAATACCGAATAAGCATATATTCATTCAATAAACTTATGCAACTTGTTGCTCCGTATATTGTTGAATGACAGGTGCCACTTCTCATAATAAAAATAAACAAATAATCAAGTAGATTAGTTGTACATGTTTTGTTAATTATGTAATTCAATGTCAAATATATTTTATAATGTTTTGTCAATCTCAATCCTTTTCTATATGAATAAATCATCCATGTTTATAAAAGCATAGCTTTATTCTATAGGTTAAGGGCCCAGACTCACATGCAGTAGTACAATATTTGTAAATTTGTTAGTGATCAGCAATAGAATTTTTGAAGTTGTCATTTATAGAGAAAATTTTTTAAAATGGCTGAAATTCGGGCTCATTTCAATTGTAAAACACAAGTAGAGCATTTAAAAGGGCAAGAGAATTGATGGATATAGAAAAGGAAAATTACGTTAGTTCTAAAACATCATAAGGTTCTAGAAGTAGTGAATGGAGAGCTTGTTTCGAATGACAAAAATAACGATACTTTTGATTCGAAAGATTCGCTTGCGCAGTTAATTTTGGTCAGTTCACTGAACTCAATAAATAAGAAACTGACTTCGTCAGCGAAAGACATTTAGGAAAAATTAGTATCAGTATATGAACATGGCTCAAGTCAAAGATTGGATCGTTTGTTAGAAAAGTTCTTCTCGTCTGAGAAAATGGGACCAGAAGAGAATATAGTTACACATATTGCTTGACTGCAGCTTGATTTTAACGCTTTAAATATTGAATTAAAAAATGTTGTAGGTTCTCAGTTACATAAGTTGATTTTGATGGGTCGCATTTTATCTACTCTACCCACCGAATTTTTAAATTCAATAGTGTTTGGGAGAGTGTTTCTATTAAAGAAAGAACTTTGAATAATTTGACTGAAAGGCTACGTCTTATAGAAATGAGACTTCCAGGGAAATATGAAAGAAAAGATGAGTTTGCACGATTGCCAAAAATAAGAATAAGGAACGTATTCAGAATAATAAATCTGATGAAACTAAAAGAAAATTTGTTCCAAAATGTTACAAATGTCACAAATTTGGTGACATTGCAAGAAATTGCTACAGTAGTAAATCACAAAAGGATCAAACAAAAGGTGATGCGTATGTTTGTGACAAGGTGAGAACGCTTGTTGTCAAAGGTTGTGATTGGGTGGCTGACATTGCTGCTACAAAACACATGACAAGCCATAAGGAATATTTTCATGAATATGAAAGTTTTAAAGTTCCAAAATATGTGCAAGCCGGTAGCGGTGAGTACATTTCAGCATTTGGAAAGGGCGTTATTATTGTTAAAATGAATTATGGCAATAAATGGAATATTAACCGCCTTCAAAGTGTTTCGTATGTTCCAGATATCAGTAGAAATTTATTCTCTGTTAATTGAGCAATGGATAAAGGATGTGAGTTTAACGCGAATAAACACAAGTGTACTATTTTAAGAGGACAAAACAACTGTTTAGTGGGTAGAAGGGTATGCAAAGGATTGTATGTGTTACATATGAAAGTTTAAATTCCTTTCGATGCAACAGAAGTACCTGAAAGTCATATTTCTGAGACACTCCAGTTATGGCATGAAAGATTATGTCATCAGAATAAGCGGTATGTGAGAAAGGTACTTAATAGGAATGGTATTAATATTGATTTGGATGATGAACGTTGCGAGGGATGCATCTACGGGAAGTATCATCGAGAACCATTCCATACCAGAACAGATCGTCTTTCCGAATGTGGACAGTGGATATATGCTGACGTTTGTGGACCGTTTCAAGAAAAATCTATTGGAGGTTCCCGTTATTTTATATGTCTCAAGGATGATTATTCTAAATTTAGGAAAGTTTTCTTTTTAAAACAAAAATCCGAAGTATCAAACTGCATTGAGACATTTATCATCGAAGCTAAAGTTTTGAAGCATACTGTTCGAGAGCTGTTTTGTAATGGTGGGGGTGAGTTTGTAAATTATGAGACGAGCAAAGTTTTACGGAAGTATGATGTATCCATGAGACAAACAGTTGCATATACTGCACAACAAAATGGAGCTAGGTCCATGATACATGCAAAGGAAATGCCGATTAAGTTATGGGCTGAAGCAGTTAGCAGAGTGGTGTTCGTCATAAATAGGACTACACCGAGTTCTGAAGAAGAAAAATCCCCTATTGAATTATGGACTAACTGCGAGAAACCAAAAATCTACTATAGAGTATTTGGAATTAAATGTTTTGCTCATGTTCCAAAGCCTACAAGAAAGAGGATGGACAAGAAAAGTAAACCTATTTACTTTATAGGATATAATGAGTACAATGGTTATCGTTTATGGGATGAAATGAACAATAAAACAATTCTGTCCCGTGACGTGATTTTCGTAAAAGAAGAGGCTACGCAAAAATTGAAGTTAGAAAATGAGACTTCAAAGGAAGATGATAAAACGAAAGAAGATGCTATTTCAAAAGAGGATGACAAATCAAAAGAGAAACCTGATTTTATTGTACAAGTTCCTGCTTTGAAGAGTACGAAAGAAACACATGCGGAAAATGATAACCATGAAGAAGGTGATATAAGAAGGAATCAACGCATTAGTCAACGCATTAAACAATTATCTTCTAATTTAAATAATTATGTATTAACGGCTGACGGTTGTATTTTACTAAATGAAGCTTTAAAGTCGGATGAGGTGCATTTATGGCGAAATACAATGCGCAGTGAACTTGATTTTCACAAAATGTTTGACTGCTGGACCATTTCAGAAAAATAGAGTCTCTTGGAGTTATTTGTTTAAGGGAGAGTGTTGAATGACAGGTGTCACTCCTCATAATACAAATAAACAAATAATCAAGTAGTTTAGTTGTGCATGTTTTGTTAATTATGTAATTCAATGTCAAATATATTTTATGTTTGGCAATCTCAATCCTTTTCTATTTGAATAAATCGTCCATGTTTATAAAAGTATAGCTTTATTCTACATATATAACATACAAAGACACTCAACTAAGAAATTAACATTTTAAGATTTTGTTGTATAAAGGCGGTCTTTTTTCTATTTATAATATTAATATTTCTATATTAATATCAAGCCCTTGTTCCAAATCACTTGCAGAAGTCGCAGGTAATATAGAAGAAGACATCTTCGTTGATAAATATGACCCAACTTACAAATAAGTATGCTTTTAAACAAATATATACATACATCCCAATGGTGCTGTTACGTTGCAGTGAATTGTCGTAGTGAGCATTGTGTCGTATACAGAGCTGGGCAAAGTACCAGAAAGTATTACTTAAAGTGCAAGTACTTTTTTAGTTTCTAAAGTACTTGAAAGTACCAAGTACTTGTAAATTTGGGTGCAAGTACTTTTCCAGATAATTGATTTATTTTTATTTCTTGAATTTGTAAGATTAAAGTTGACATTTGACAATTCAAGTAGCGATTTTTCGGAAGTAACGCTACTTCAAGAAGTGAGAATACGGGCCAGTTCCTGTTGTTGATTTTGAGAGTGAACAGACGTGTATGTGCTTTTTGCGATTTTTTGCATGGTGTTTGTACAACTGAATGTTTAAACGAATGTGTGTATTTATTTGTACTAGAATTTATGTGAAACTCTAAGATCTTGTACTTAACTTGAAGAAAGTATATTATACAGGGTATTTCTCTGATACGGGACACCCCGATTATTTTCTTTATTATTAAAAATAGAGGAAAATAATTCCAATAAAAGTTGTTGCAGATAAAAGAGGACACACACTTATTGAAGAAAATTATTTTTTTATCCAGTGGTTCTCAAACCATAACATGAAGTTATATTTTTACCTACCGTCACCTTTAGGTAAGGAAGGTATCGTTTTTGATCAAAAAATTCGATAATGAGTTTTTAAAAAGCACGTTTTAGGGTCCCTAGAATGGATTTTACTATTTTTACGATGATGTTCGTGTGTGTGTGTGTGACGATTTTTTCGTCCACGATAACTCTTATAACAAACTTCCAAATATTTCTATTTTCCGTATTTAAGCTTTCTGCATTCATATAAATAGTTGATTAGATTTTGGGTAAAATTGGATAAGCGGAAGTGATTCTTTACATAAAGCCCTTAACAGTTTTTGATGAAAAACTATTGTTAATTTGTTGTATTTTCCTCTGTATGACCGATTGTATGGATTGTATGGAATAAATTTTCATATGGACCCCTTATAAATAACTTTATTGGGACGCACACACAACGAAATACGTGTTTGTTCGCTGATAGCAACAACTGAAGTCCCACACAGTTTGCGCGTACAAAATCATGCGGCGGCCAGAGCCGGACTCAGTCTTGCCAAGTGTAAAAAAATAAAGTTTACAAAAATTAACATACAAAAAAAACTAAATATTAATGAATTCATAACATGCAGTTCAAATGTCCTCAATTGGGTTTGGTAAGGGCAGATCTTGGAGTAGGCGCGCTTAATCGGTCCGCGCGCCGTGTGGATACTGGCTACTCTGGCGACGCCGTCCTTCCCAGGATGAAGCTGGAGAATGCGACCCAACTTCCAGCGTAGAGGCGGCGAATTTTCTTCTTTGATTAGGACCATCGCACCGACGTCGAGTTCACAATGGATCCTCTGTCATTTGACCCTTTCCTGCAGCTCGTTTACGTACTCCTTATGCCAGCGGTTCCAAAAATGTTTTTGACATTGTTGGATCTGTTGAAAACGAGACAATCGGTTCATTGGAAGTTCCCTCAAGTCTGGCTCTGGAGTAGCTGTCAAAGATCGATCAATTAGAAAGTGAGCCGGGGTTAATGGAGTTAGGTCATTAGGGTAGTCAGACAGTGGAAAAAGTGGATGGGAATTAAGTACTGCTTCAACCTGTACTAGAACAGTGTTTAATTCCTCAAACGTTAAATGCGCGTCCTGTAGGACCCTTCTTAAATGAGCCTTGCAGGATTTTACACCGGCCTCCCACAATCCGGCAAAATGAGCAGCATAGGGAGGTATGAAATGCCAATTTATATTTTCCTTAGAACAATAATTTGCAATATTATTTTCTGAATTTGACACCAATTTTGCTAACTGTTTTCATTCTGAATTGGCTGAGACAAAGTTGGTGCCGTTATCCGAAAATATCTGAACTGGTTTTCCGCGACGTGATATGAATCTTTTTAGTGCCATGAGAAAGGCATCTTTGGACAAGTCACACTTGAGCTCTAAGTGAATTGCCTCTTGTAACAATGAACGGGGGATTTGGCTGAAGGCGAGCCTCAGGTAACTGACCCATAATGGGTTGAACAATTTTTGGCTTGTTTCTATAACAACTCAGGCATTGCTTCACTACTCGTTTAGTAAGATTTCTCCCTCCGATGGGCCAAAATTTTTCTCTAATTGAAGCTAAAGTTTGTTGAGGCCCCGCATGTAATAATTTTACATGTTCGTTTTCAAAAATTAAACGAGTTAAATGATGATTTGAATTTAATAATATTGGGTGTTTTTTGTCAAAAGAATATGACGAGTTGCGCAATCGGCCCCCACTCTTATGATACCTTTGTCATCGAAAAAAGGGTCGAGAGAGATTAGTTTACTATGGGCATTCAATTGCTTATTACCATTCAAGTTTTTGATGTCGTTAAATTACTCCCTTTGAGCCATTTTTATTAGAGTTCTAAAAGAATGATATATTTCAAATGTAATTAACATCCCTGATTGTCGCGAGTTAGCCCGAGAGCGTGAATTTTTGAAAAATTTGTGATTGATCTAGTGGAGGCTTTATGGGCCAATCTAAGGGTGGCTTTCGCAACCACTGCGGACCATGCCACCATAAATCTTGTTCCTTAATGTCGTTCGGCATAATTCCACGTGATAATAAATCAGCAGGGTTGTCACCACTGGTTACATGACGCCAGATATCAGCACTAGTAAAATTTTGAATTTTGGCCACTCTATTACAAAAGTTTGGAGTTTATTTGGAGGTAATTTCAACCAACTTAGTACAATGGTTGAATCAGACCAAAACACGCGATCATCAAATGTAATATTTAATGATTTGGTGACCTTATCGGCAGGTCTAGCTAGAATGAATGCCCCGGAAAGCTCTAACCGCGGAAGTGTTACTGTTTTTAGCGGAGCTACTTTAGTTTTGGAGCATAGTAAATTGACAAAAATATTGCCGTTTTGATCTACAGACCTTATGAAAATACATCCGCCGTATGCCTTTTCCGAGGCATCCGCGAAACCGTGCATCTAAATTCGAGATGGAGTGTCGCATAAGATACGCCGTTCAATTGAAATTTCATTTAATAATGGGAGCTTATCACGGAATTTAGACCAAAATGAGTGTATGTGAGAATGTAATCCCTCGTCCCATGATATTTTTTCCAACCACAATTGTTGTAACAATATTTTTGCCAGTATTACACAAGAGCTTAAAAGTTCCAGGGGGTCAAATATTTGCGCCACGTTTGTCAAAATTGACCGTTTACTAATTTTTTGATTTGAAGGTGCTTCACGAATATTGTACATTAAATTATCGGAATTTGGACACCAAGTGAGCCCCAAAGGTTTAGCGTTTTCATCTATACCGAAATTAACAATTTGATTTGGAGAATTATTTTCTTGTAAATACTTTAAAGTTTCTTGACAGTTTGAGTAAAATTTTCGTAATTCAAAATGTCCTTGATTAAGGATATCCGAAACACCTTTTACGAGGAGCGCGGCCTCTTCAATTGAATCTGCCCCCGTTAACATGTCATCGACATAAAAATCAGACCTAATTATTTCAGCACATTTAAGATTCAAATTTTCGTTTTCGTCCGCTAATTGAAACAAACATCGAATCGCTAGAAAATATGCCGCTTTTGTGCCATACGTTACCGTGTTGAGTTCGAAAATATCTAAAGGTTCGTTTGGATTTTCTCACCGCAAGATTCTTTGTAAAGTACGCTGTTCAGGTACCACGAGTACTTGGCGATACATTTTCGCAATATCACCAGATATGACGTACTTACGTTGTCTAAAACGCAATAATATTTAAAGTAAATCATTTTGTATAGTTGGCCCTGTCATCTGAATATTATTAAGGAAAAACCCACTACTGGACGGCGCTAATGCCTCAAATACGACCCTTAATTTTGTGGTTAAACTTTCTGTCCGTATTACGCCGTGATGTGGCATGTAATAACAAATTTTATCAGAATTAAAATTTACAATTTTGCGCATGTGACCTAAACTATGATATTCAGACAAAAAGTCTTTGTATTGTTGTTTCAAATTTGGTTGTCTTTGTAATTTTCGCCCTAATGATAAAAATCTGTGTACAGCGTGTTCATATGAGTCACCTAGTTTTTCTATCGGGTCCTTTAGCGGTAAAGCGACAACAAATTGTCTATTTTCGTGTTTAGTATTAAAATTAAAATGATTTTCACAGGCAATCTCTTCTTCAGAAAAAGGCTTGAGCCCGTTACACTCTTCAAGTTCCTTAAACTTTGAGAGTAGATTTTGTATGTTGAGATTTACGTTTAAATTACACGAAACTACAGACGTTTGTACATTGAATATAGGCCTTGATATAATCCAACCAAATCGCGTTTTTTGTACAATGGGCCTATTAGTTTTCAAGCAAATCTGACCTATACACAATGTATTCCAGAACAAGTTTGCTCCGATCAGCATATCTATACTCTGCGGTTTATAAAAGGCGGGATCCGCCAATTTTATGTTTTTAGGAATATTTAATTCGGATGCATTTACGAGTACGCTTACTTAGCCGAAAAGTTATTATGTAATGAGTGAATAGTTACATCACATTTTGAGTCAATATTTGTACGGTAATATTTGTTTTGCTGGGGTTTAACCCTAAAGGTCACACAAATTTTGAGTTACTTAACTCGACTGTGAGCCTGAGTCGAGCAATGCGCGAATGGTATGAGGATTTTTGTGTTTGTTTAGAATTTGTACATACGCTGTGGATAAAAGAACAAAGCAAAGTTTTAAAGTTTTTAATTTATCTATTTTTTCATTTACCGTGAGTTTTAAAAATTCCGCGCAGTTTTGAATGTAATGTTCTTTATTTCAAACGCGGCATTTTGGAGTGAAATGATTATTTGTTGCTAAAAGGCCTTTAGTACAAACTTTATTTTGTTTTTTATCAATATAATTTGACTGTAAAGTTTTCAATAAATCTGCTCGCGACTTGAGAAATGTTTTGAGCGCATTTAAGTTGGGTATGTCCTTATCCGATTTAAAGTTTTTTCACTCGCGGCTACTAACATAATCTAATTTTGTAGAAATTAAATAAACTATTAGAGTGTCCCATTCACTCGTTGGGTGATCTAATTGTTCTAATGCGCGAAGATTTTTGGAAATTGTGTTTATTATTTTCCTCAACCCATTTGCGGATTCTTTAACTAATGGTTCAATGTTAAACAATGCTTTTACGTGATTGTGTATTAAAAGTTTATTATTGTTGTACCTGTCGAGTAGTGACTTCCATGCAACTGAGTAATTTTTTGAAATAAATTCTAATGACTTTATTACCTGAGATGCGCCACCCTCCAACGATGCTCTAAGATAGTGAAATTTCTGAATTTCGTTAATAGTTACGTTTTCGTGAATTAAAGATTCATATGTGTCGCGAAATTCCAGCCAGCTTGAGTAGTCGCCATTGAATTTAGGCAGCTGCATTGTCGGCAGCTTGATGTTACTTGGCGGATTCGGATTTAGGTTTGCATCTTGCGAGTTAGTACCTGAAATGGAAGTTTCTGGTAAATTTGCATTTTCGTGATCTAATTTTTTTGTAAGTGCAGTGTATTTGAAAAAATCATCTTCAAATGCTTTTCTAATTTTTAATTCCGCTTCCATATCTTCGGTTGCATTCTCGAGTAAAATTTGATTATCGTCAAACTCCTTGCCAATTAGACTAAAACTATTTAAGCGATCTTTTAATTCTATGATATCAAGCTCTGACAATGATTTCCGTTTCTGAACTTCAGTTATATGTGTAATGAAATTTGCCAATTTCGCAAGAATGGATTCACGTTTTTTAATATATCTTGAGCTCATTTTGACGTATTGTATTTGAGATTGAAAATAGTACTGATTTAATAAATGCACAATACAAGTAAAACGAATAGAAATGTATTAAGCAATAAACCGTACGAGTATAAGTGAAACAGTCTGAAATCATGTGGAAATGTAAGGATAAGAATAAAATTGGAACGACTCACTTAACTTTTGTGATCTTCCAGCGATGAGAATGATGATTTGTCCAGACCCGGGATCGCGACGAGCCTTAAGCCCGATCCAGACGGCATGACAAATAATTGGCATATTTTGGCGCATGTAATATGAACCAATGTTGGTTATAGATTGGCAAATATGAACATTTGCCAATGAGTAGCATCCACACGATATGTCTATTGTAGTTTTTGAAATTTAGGCGAACATCACTTCCATCATTTGCCAAAATGCAAAGTGACGAGGAAGTCGCTGTTGCAAGTACTGCAGTTGTTGTAATTTGCTCTGCAGCAAATTTATTATTATTATTATTATTATTATTATTGTTATTATTATTATTATTATTATTATTATTATTATTATTATTATTATTGTACTATAGTGAAATTTCCCGCTAATTGATCCCTTATTTTATTCCAGGCATCATTAATTTTATTTCTGTTTTTGCGATTTAGATCTTTTGGATCCCATAAAAGTTGATATTTTTCATACAGTGCAATGAAATCAAAGATTAAATCATTAGACCATTCACTTTGACCATTCATTCACCACTGAATGAATGCAAAATGCAATGAAAATAATACTTTAGAAGACAAGTTCGTTCCAGTCGTCTGGATAGAGTTGCCAATGTATTAGCCAACGTTGGTTATTCCTTTGATGTGTGTACAGTTTACCGCCTCTGAAGCAAACGTCGACCAATGCCAAAATTTGTGATGGTTGGTCAATGGTTACCCGTACACATGACATGGCCAACTATACAAATGTAAACTTTGGTTCACATTTGCCATGTCGTCTGGATCGGGCTTTGGCCTGCGTACCACGTGTTGAACTATATTGGTTATGTTTTGGTTTTGTTTGCAAAACTACGCTCTGCAACCATATGTTAGTTTGTTGTATTTTTCCTCTGTATGATTGATTGTATGTTATATTTGGGTAGGATAGATTGGTTTTAGCAATGTACAACTTAAACTTTAGGTACTTTATTGTAATCCAGACACAAAATGTACATGTGTTCTTTACTTGACACGCAACTGCTACGTAATATATTTGACACTCTTTGTGCGTTCATATAACAATAACTCTGAGCGTTCAGTCAACATACATACATATAACAGATTGTGATGTGTAAATAAATTGGCATATGGACCCCTTATAAATAACTTTATTGGGGTGCACACACAACAACAAAATACGTGTTTGTTCGCTGATAGCAACAACTGAAGTCCCACACAGTTTGCACGTACAAAATCATGCAGCGGCCAGAGCCGGATTCAGTCTTGCCAATTGTAAAAAAAAATAAAGTTTATAAAAATATAAACATAAAAAAAACTAAATATTACTTTATTCTTAACACTATATTAAAATATAATCCAAATCTTTTAAATTTTAGTATTTAAGACTCATATATCAAGGGGAACAACATGTTAGATTATGGTTAAAATTAATAAACCAGAAGTGATACTTTACTTGAAGCTCTGAGCAGATTTTCGTGAAAAATACATACATACATACATACATACATAAAATCACGCATTTCCCACTTAGTGGGTTAGCACAAACCCGAAAGAATAAAAAATAATAATAAAAAAACATCATCCAAAAATAATCAGTCTCTCTTTAAACAACATTCTTACTAACCTAATCATAGGTCAACATATATTCCTCACTCTCAACATATTAAAGTGACCGAATTACGGTAGCGAAATACCGCAACCGGACCACAATAATAGTGAAAAATATATATTGATATACTCCAAAACCTGTCAAATTTATTATTTAAGACTTTTATATAAAGGGAAGCAACATATTAGATTTTGGCTGAAATTGATAAACCGGAAGTGATACTTTTTTGAAGCTCTGAACAAATTTTCGTAAAATATAAATTGATACAATCCAAAACTTTTCAAATTTGTTATTTAACACTTCTATATTAATGATGTTGTCTAAAACTGATAAACCGGCAGTACTACTTTACATGAAGCTATAAACAGATTTTTTGAAAAAGTATATTAAAACATGATTTAAAACTTCTCAATTTTGGTATTTGAAAC
Organism: Harpalus rubripes; assembly: GCA_963082715.1. Classification (NCBI taxonomy): domain Eukaryota; kingdom Metazoa; phylum Arthropoda; class Insecta; order Coleoptera; family Carabidae; genus Harpalus; species Harpalus rubripes. Next base: position 31,411,312 of record OY720463.1, on the reverse strand, counting down.
TCGTGTATAATTTGAAACAACATTATATTTTGACTATACCTATATGATAAACTAGAAGTGGTATTTAATTTGGAGCTCTTAACAGATTTTCGAGGAAAAACCTAATAAAATATAATCTAGAATTTGGTATTACAGACTTTTCTATTTATTGGAACAACAATTTAGATTTTGTTTACAAACGATCAACCGGAAATGATACTTTACCTACTTAAAGCTCATTGCTATTTCAAAGATGGAATTAACGGGAGGTCATGTGTTGGCCGCATCAGATTTTTTAACTCTATATCCATTTAAAATGAAGTATAAAATACAGTGAAATCGTATAGAGAATAAAATTTCTTTAATACTTATAATAACATTAAATATGAAATAAATTATATTTAAGATAGTTTTTTCAAGAAACTGTTAAAAACTTTATGAGGATACTTCCGGTTGACCATTTGTAACCAAAATTTAATCAGCTCTTCATATGAATTTAACGAAGAAGAATACGAAAGTTTTAATTTTTGAAAAAAAAGTGCTTATTGATTAAAAACTCATCATCGAATTTTTTGACCAGAAAATACCTTCCTTACCTAAAGGTAACGGAAGGTAATAAGAAAGTTCAAAGATTAAGTACCACTATCCATAATCCATACATATGTTTTCGATCAGTGGTTTTCATAATTTTTTTACGTACGTCATAAAACGTCAATTTGACTTATGGTAATAAAATTTCGTATTCCGCGTGTATAAAATAAATTATCATTGAAATTAATCTTAATGTATTTTAAAAATACTTTAATATTGCAATTCAATTACTTTCTATTTGCAATTTCAAATAACCTAATATAAATTTTTATAACATTTTCATATTAATTAAGTTGTATTAGATGATTTGACTCATATTTTCCATGTTGCTTAGGTATTACATGACGTCATTTCTGATTTGATGAACTTCCCATGTACTCTTATATTAGACGCTTAGTTCACTTATCGCGTTTTCATACTGAACGCACTGCTAGTTCAGTTTTGTTCTAGACTCCAGCACAAACTTCGTGCGAATCTTATAGACGTTCTAAATTTTTTTAGAAATCGGTAAGTAGAAGACTTATTTACATTTTCAATTTAATTTCACAATTTGGTGCTAAATTCTAATATAGTGATTTCAAATAATAATAGTACTGTAAGCAGAGCTAGGCAACATTTGCAAGAAAATTACTTGATTAGCCTCGCAAGTACTTTCAGTACTTGAAGTATAATGTATTAAAAAACCTTACTTGGAGTAAGCTATGAACAGAAAAACGTATGTCTGATCATTATTCAATTTAAAAGTCGAGTCACAATTGATCTTTGAATTTAATTTATCTGAAATTCATTCTAACAGTTGACAAAAGAATATTGCCATTCTCTTATTTTCTGATATAATTCCATTTCTAAAATAAGATTCAATAAAAGTTAGGTAACAATTTTAGTAATATATAGTGTCAACCTGACATTTAATTAAAAACTTTTAAATTAAGACATGCATTTGTTTGTTCATAGCCTACTCCGAGTTAGTTCTTTTGCACTTTCTATACAGGGTGATTCAGCACGACTGTGTGCCCTTTGAAGGTACACCTCACCAGACACATTTTTATTAATAATTATGAAACTAGTTGCAATAAACTTTTAAAACTTGGAACAAAGATACTACTTATTTACATGCATATTTACTCTTTCGTTTGTTTCTGTATCTCAACCATTTTTACTAATAAAATATTATATGCAAATATACACAAAATATCTGATGTGGCCAGCATATTACCTTCCGTCAGTTCTATGTATTTTGTACAAATTTCATACAGAAAGTTCCTTGCAAAAGATTATATTTCTTGAACATTACCTTCTGGCTGTTGTATGTATTTTATACAAATTCCATACAGAAAATTTCTAGTAAAAGATCCTATATTTCCAGTAAAATTGTACTTGACACTGACATTTTTTAATCAGAATTTTCTTTAATAGTAGCTGTTTCCCTAGCTGCCTACTTATGAAATTTAATTCATAATTTCTAACTCTATATCCATTTAATATTAAGTATAAAGTGCAGTTAAATTGTATAGAGAATAAAATATTCTTTAATATTTATAATAACATTAAATGTGAAAAAATAATATTTAACATAGTTTTTTCAAGAAAAGCTGTTAAAATCTTCAAATGATGGTACTTCCAGTTGACCAACTGTAACTAAAATCTAATCAGCTCTAATTATAATTCCTATTGTTGTGGATACAACACTATTTATAAGGTAATTAACAAATTTTTGTTATACTTTAATTTAAGCTCAATACTTTTTCATACACTACCGAAAAATACCAAACTATAAAAATAAATTTTATTTAAAATTTAATTGAATTTTTCTCAATATTTTTATTATGTAAGTATATAAAATGATTACATAGTTGAATTCAGAAAGAAATACTGTATCGAATGGGTCTAAAAAATATATGTCATTCCATTTAAGCAAATATAACTTTGTGTTGTAACTCGAGAATCACTGGTTTAAAAAAATATTTTATTATGTAATGGGGTGCCCCCCTTGGTCTCCTACAACTTTATTTTATAGTATTTTTTTGTATCTCTAATAACTTCCGAGAAAAATCGCGTTTCCTAGTTTCGTTTACACCCTGTATATTTTTTAGGCCCATACGATAGAGTATTTTTTAAAAAATTCAATTATGTGTTTATTTGATATCCTTACATAACAAAAATATTGAGAAAAATAAATTTGTTTTTTATAATTATTTCTCAGTTCAGTAGGCTATGTATGAAAAACAATTAATATTATATTAAAATGAAACAAATATTTGTTAAGTACGTTATAAGCAGTGTTCTATTTGATTTCTATCCTAAATAATTTAAATTGAAAAATAGAAATTTTTGTTTCCGTACATAGCGTACTGAAAAATGACTATAAAAAATAAATTTTTGTTATATAAAAATATAAAATGATTATACGGTTAAATTCAGAAAAAAATATTTTATCTAATGCGTCTAAAACGTATATCATCCCATTTAAAAAAATCTGATGTGGCCAGAACATTACCTTCCGGCACTTCAATATATTCGTATTTTGTTCAAATTCCATACAGAAAGTTTCATGTAGCTAAGAGATTCTATATGTCCAGTAAAATTTTATATTATTATTAATTATAGAAAGCTCTAGAATTTTCGACCGCATAATAACAATGAACACAAAAGTTTCAGGCGACCGCAAGTAATTGAACACGTCGCGACTTGTTTGTTTACGTAGCCCGGCTGCTACCGCTATAAATAGACACTCGCTCATTGCTACGGCGACGGCGGGCGTTCCACGTTAAGTATATTAGCGTGCGAATTCAAAGAACAAATTCGAGTGAGGACTATTGTTTTTCGGCATGAAATTTAGAATACTTTTTCTTGTTTTTGGTTTTATACTAAACTTAACTTACATATTTTGATTAGATATACTCGTAGTTACAAAATTTTATTAATTGCTCCGAAATGGAATAGCATTGCTTGAATGAAATGATCATAGCGCATTACGAAGCATCTTTCTGGTATGTGCTTGCGGCAGTCGTTTGAATAAACTATACTGTTACGAAAAAAACAAGTTTTAATTGCAAGGTAACATAATAAATGCTTATATTTATGATCGTAGATCTTTTTGACTGGAAATTTGATGGGTAAAGGAAAACTTCTGGAATTCAGTCAATGGTTAAAAATTATTTATTTTCGGCCTCTACTAGTTTCGGCACCACATGTGCCTTCATCAGGAGCTACAAATTATTACAGAAATAATATAAATATGTAAAGACAATGAGGTTTTTTTATTTATAAAAAAAAATACTTACGTGAAAATTTGTTTTAAACTGATAACATTGAAATATATATATATAAATAACATGGAAATACGTATACAATGGTTGTCATAATTAATAAAAATTAATGATAATGTTCATTTTGAATCATATGTCGTGAGATTATTATTGAAAATATAAAATATTTTAAGGATAACGTGTTTTATTATTTCTACACCCTACGAAAAAACTAATGTTGTGACAAGTACCTATGTTGCGAAGGTCACACATAAACCGCCAAATCTTAAGTCATTTATTTCTTCTTCTTGTTACTAATTTTAAGTAAAAACAATTAACCCGCGAATTTTAATTAGGATTGTATTATATCTAATTTGTGAGAATGGTTTGTAGTGCTATTTTTATTATTGTTAAGTCTTTTTATTTTTATTAATAAATTTTAATATGTTTGTATAAATTTTACTAATATTAGCACTGTCTGTTTTTAAATTAATGTTATAGGGATCATTATTAATGTGCAGCATTTCTAGTGTAAGTCTTCTGTGTAGATTATATTCCGTGTCTATAATTTTTACTTCATCAAAATTAAATGTATGGTCAAGTGATTGGACATGACTAACTAAAGCGCATTTTCCATTGATTGTGTTCTTATTGTTACAATTTCTCTTATGTTCATTCATCCGTGTGCTTAAGTAACGCTTAGTTTGTCCTGTGTACTGCGCCGGACAGTCGTTGCATGGTATTTTGTACACGACGTGCGTCCTGTTGTTTATATCTATGTCTGCCTTAAGTTTACTGAAGACGGTTCCGACAGTTTTTATTTGTTTAAAGCCTATATTAACATTTAGCGCGTTAGAGAAAAGACATTTTAGCTGCATGGCAATGCCATCTATGTGTGTTAAGGAGAAATAGCTTTTAACTTTATTTTGTTTATTTTTATCATCCGTTTCACTGGCCCCAGTATTCTCATTATTTCTGCTATTATTATTGTTTCTGTTTTTTATATCATGAATTAAATTATTAACAAGACCTGTTGGATAGTTATTTATACGTAATAGTTGTTTTACATGTTGTAGTGTGGCGTCCTGATATTGTTTAGAGGTTAGGCGTAGAGCTCTAAAAATGAGATTTGTTGCATTATTAATAAGTTGATTTTTAGGGTGTCTGGATTTATAGTTGAGGTATCTAGAAGAAGCTGTCGATTTTTTATACCATTTTGTGCTAATTGTGCCATTTTCATGTCTTATTAATGTCATATCTTATATTTATATTAATCCCACACGCCACAACCCGCTTCACTGTCATTGGCGAGAAATATAAAATACTAGTATTGTTTGAATTTTTACACATTCATAGCTGTTGTAGTTATTACTAAATAGTAAATGTTACAAATATTTACGTTATTTCATTGACTCAGCTACAAAGTTTAAGGTTTGAATTAAATGGAGCTTGTGTTCAAATAAATTAAGTAAATAAACACTTGCATTTCAATTATAAAATACTAATAAAATGTGGCCAACACATGACATCCCGTCGTTTCCATATTTGACGTAGCAATGAGCTTTAAGTAAAATATTACTTCCAGTTGATCGTTTATAAACAAAATCTAATTTGTTGTTCCAATAAATAGAAAAGTCTGTAATACCACATTTTGGATTATATTTTACAATGGTTTTCCTCGAAAATCTGGTAAGAGCTCCAAATTAAGTACCACTTCCGGTCTATCATATAGGTATAATCAAAACCTAATGTTGTTTCAAATTATGCACGAATTTTAAATACCAAATTTGAAAAGTTTTGAATCATGTGTTAATATATTTTATGAAAAAAATCTGTTTTTAGCTTCCTGTAAAGTAGTTTATCAATTTTAGAAAACATCTAGTATGTCGTTCTCATTAATATACAAGTCTTAAATACCAAATTTGAAAAGTTTTGGATTGTATCAATTTATTTTTCGCGAAAATCTGTTCAGAGCTTCAAATAAAGTATCACTTCCGGTTTATCAATTTTAGCCAAAATCTAATATGTTGCTTCCCTTTATATAAAAATCTTAAATAATAAATTTGACAGGTTTTGGATTATATCTTAATATATTTTTTACGAAAATCTGTTCAGAGCTTGAAGTAATGTATCACTTGCGGTTTATTAATTTTAGAAGAAATCTGACATGTTCTCATTAATACAAAAATCTTAAATACCAAATTTGAAAACTTTTGGAATATATCATAATATATTTTTCAGGAAAATCTGTTGAGAACTTCCAGTAAAGTATCATTTCCGGATTATTAATTTTAGCCAAAATTTAATATGTTGTTCTTCTTCATATAAAAGTCTTAAATACTAAATTTGACAAGTTTTGGAATTTATCATAATATATTTTTCACGAAAATCTGTTCAGAGCTTCAAGTAAACTGTCACTGCTGGTTTATTAATTTTAGCCAAAATCTAATATGTTGTGTCTCTTGATATAGAAGTTTTAAATTCTAAAATTAAAAAGTTTTGGATTATATTTTATACTGTTTTTCATTAAAAACTGTTATGGGCTTCAAGTAAACAGTCACTTCCGGTTATCCAATTTTACCCAAAATCTAATCAACACTTTATATGAATGCAGAAAGCTTAAATATGGAAATTAGAAATATTTAGAAGTTTGTTATAAGAGTTATTGTGGACGAAAAAATCGTCTCGCACACGTACACACACGCATATACATACACGCACATACACACACATCATCGTAAAAATAGTAAAAACGTGTTGTGGGGACCCTAATTCGTGCTTATTTACTGAAAACACCATCGAATTTTTGGCACGATTACATTACCTCCCTTACGTACGGTATGACGGGAGGTAAAAATAATAATTATATTAATTATTTAAAATGACATCCTATATAAAAATTATAGTGATATTAACATATATTTCATTGTGCTCGCTAACACTAGATATATTATTTATATTTTTCAAATATATTATTTTTTCACTACTAGCCTACAAACATACCATTATTGACTTGTTATTGAGTTGTGAAATTGTTTTTCTCTACCGCTTCCTTAGCAACGCTTAACAACGGTCAATAATGAATTATTATTGACCATGTTTAATTATGCGAACTGTCACTTTTTAAAGGAATTCAAGCTTCTGAATTTATTTAACTTATTAAACGCAAAGAAAACATTATATTTAAATTTGCCGCCTAATTTCAAGTTGGCAATAGTTAAATTTCAGATTAAAAATCTTAATATTCTACGATCTTATTTCTTATCAAATTTTTCGTGCGTTCACTTTATATTTACAATGCGAAATGTTAATTTAGGTATTTATTTATTGTTAAATCTATGAAAAGGTAAGTGTTTATTGTAACATTATTTCAATTATCTTACATTGTACATTTTTTTAGGGTTATAATTACATTTCTATGTAAAAACACAAAACAGGTAACATTTATTTGCTATTTATAGTTGAAATTGATAGTGCAATTGTGACAAGTCAAATTTATTACTGCAGAACCAGCCACTCCAATCACAAAAATAGCCTAAGAAAGTATGAATTAGTAAGTTTTTGGAATTTTATTACCACAACAGGATACCTTCGTTGATAGGAAGACTTCATCTGGCGCTTCTATGAGAAATTTATTAATTTCTTCTTTAGAAAATACAGATGACTTTTTTGGCTTATATGTAGCATTTTGGCGCATTAAAAATGCAAGTAACTTAAAAATGTCTATATTTTCTTTTAATGAAATAGTCGATTTCAGCATGGAAAATATGGCCCATAAACTTGAAGCCTTTTTATTGTGTGCTTACTCCTGGAAATATACTAGGAGTACATTTTCCGAGATTTTAGTCACCTTTTTTGTTAGACACCATTCTTTAAAATTTGTATACACTTTCATATATATCGGTTTAGATTTTTCTGGCAGCAATGTATCAAACTGCACATTTTGTGCCGCTTCTTTAATTTCCGGAGGAGTACAATTTTCCGTATTACTTTCTTCAAACATGTTTACTTATTGTTACCAAAATGAAATGTCAGATATTAAAAACAAAAGAATTTTATTTCTGCTTACTTAGTTTTTATAGATATTAATAAATATTAATGTCAAAATTCTTATGTTATTATTAATATAAAATTAGTGAAATAGAATTTAGGAGCTAGTAGTGAAAAAAATAGTATATAAACCACGGTTGAGAAGATCATTATTGACCAGGCGCCTTGTATCACTCGGGCTTCGCCCTCGTGTTACAATCTTGGCGCTGGGTCAATAATGATTATCTTCTCAACCTTGGCGTATAATATACTATTTTTATGTTCAATAATATGGAAAACCGTTTTACTTTTTAATTAAATTTGAGTTTTATTCTTAAAATAAATTCACATATCCATAATACAATTTAAGATATCACGAATTAAATTTAACATATCTCTAATACAATTTTAGATATCTGGAAATGATTTCAAGATATCTAGATCTCGAATTCATTGAATTAGATATATCTAAAAATCAATGGGGTCATATTATGAAAATATGACTAATTTTAAATGATTTTGTACCAAAATATATTTAAAATATAAAATTTTCATCCATAATTTTAATAAAAACGATTATCTGTAGTAATATATTAAGTGCATTGAAAATTACACGTTTACAATACAAGCTTTTGGTGTTTGTTTTGCAAAATAATGATTTATACTATATTTTTTTGTTAATTGTTTAAATTTGCAATTTATAAATTCTTTTCCTAAATCGGTGTAGTCTCTCCCAAACTCTCTTAGTTAACGGACGTGCAAGCTACTCGAGCCAGTGTATAATAATAATTCTATCAAATTAATATTAATTTATTAATTACTAATAGTTACAACAACATATAACCAGTGTTAAAATATTACTATGCCGGGGGGAGACCGGGTAACCGGTGCTCTGCCACCCCCTGTAATGCAAGTTTCGCTACCAACGAATGTGTATACCACAATCAACTAACAAGTTGTACACAACTAGAACATCACTTAGCGTCACAAGAAATACAGCAACAATCTTAACAACATTCTCAACATCAACATCAACACCCGTCACCGGGAGAATGGCAAATAGTAGAAAACCAAAGAAAGAGAGGAAGATCAAGCCCCATAGAATTGAGAAGAGTAAGACAAATGAATAAAGACTACTGGTTAAACGAAACAACCACATTAACAGAAAATCGTTTTTCGCCTCTTCCCGATGAAGGGATAGACTCAGAAGGTAACAACCAGCCAAATCCAATAAAAATTCCCAAACCACCACCAATATATGTTGCTGGAGTAAGTAACATATCCCCATTAACAAACCTACTGCAAACATTAGCAAAAGATCAATATATAGTCAAAACCCAAGAAAATAACACTGTAAGGATTCAACCTAAAAACCCAGAAGCATAGTCCATAGCAACAAAAGCATTAGAATAAAAGCATACAGAATTCTAAACATATAAACCAAGACAAGAGAGAAATTTTAAAGCTGTTCTGAAAAACATTCATTACTCTGTCAAAACGGCAGACATCAAATCAGAAATACAAAAATTGGGGCACGACGTAGTCAACATATGGAACATAAAGCAGTATAAAACAAAAGTACCGCTAAACATGTTTTATGTAGAACTAAAACCTGCACCTAATAACAAGGAGATATACAATGTAGAACATTTACAATATCACCAAATAAAATTTGAACTACCAATACAGAGAAGAGAAATACCGCAGTGCACACAATGCCAGCGATATGGTCATACCAAAAACTATTGCTATATGAGCACAAGATGCGTCAAATGTCCCGGAAATCATAAAACTTCGGATTCCAGAAGAAAGAGCGTTCAGATGATGTAAAGTGCGTCCTATATGGAGGCAATCATCCTGCCAACTACAAAGGATGCACAATATATAAGGACATCCAAAAAAACAAATACCCACCGTTAAGACAAAAAGTGCTACAACAGAAACAAATACCAAAACGTATCAATACACCCGGATGGCAATGCCCACGGTGGCACAGCGATAATTATAAAGAACAAAAACAGACATCATGAAGCTTGCAAGTATAACAAAAACTACCTACAGGCCACCAGTATAGTTGTAGACGACTGGCAGGGCCCTTTAAAGATCTCAGCCATCTATTGCCCACCTAAGCATGCCGTAAACAAAGAACAATATGTGCAATTCTTTCAAACACTAGGTAACGAATTCATTTCAGGTGGCGATTACAACGCCAAACACACACTTTGGGGCTCTAGATTAATCACGAGAAAAGGTAGAGAATTAAAAAAAGGAATGGATAACAAAAACCTAAATTACCTCTCCACAGGGCAACCAACGTACTGGCCAACCCATAGAAATAAAATTCCAGACCTAGTCGACTTCGGTATAACTAAAGGAATTCCTCATATCAATATCAAAGCTGAATCCTGTCTTGATATCTCTTCAGATCACTCTCCCATTCTAATCACCCTAAGCACCTTAGTAATTGAAAAAACTGTACCACCAACATTAACTAATAAAAAAAACCAATTGGAACGATTACAAAAGATACATAGATAAAAACCTGGAATTAAAGATACCACTAAAAAAAGAAAAAGACATTGAAGAGGCAGTAGAACATTTCAATCTTGTTGTTTAACAAGCAGCCTGGAGCTCAACACCTATCCAAACTGAAAAAGAAATAGCACAAAGCTGCCTTATTCTTATAAAGCAAAAAATAGCTGAAAAAAGAAAACTAAGAAGATTTCGCAAAATGAGAAAACTGCGGAAAATAAAAGAAGACTAAACAGAGCCACCAAGGAACTGAAGGAAACACTTAGAAAAGACAAAAATAAAAAAGTGCAAGGTTATCTAGAACTAACGCCAACTAAAGCCACAGAATATTCACTCTGGAAGGCTACGAGGAAATTCAAGCAAACAATTCAACTAAATCCGCCTCTCAGAACAAACTTAGGTGAATGGGCCAAAAGCAACAAAGAAAAGGCAATTGCTTTCGCTGAACATCTCGCTGAAGTGTTCACACCGTACCCTTCAGAGATCGACCCTGAAGAAGACGAGAATATCCCACTGTATCTACACTCACCGTATCAACTAGAAATGCCCTTGAAGAACTTTAAAACTTCCGACATCCAAGCCGTCAAGTATAAACTAAACCCCAAAATAGCTCCCGGATATGATCTGATAATAGGGAAAACATTACAACAACTTCCTGAAAAAGGCTTCATTTTTATTACACAATTATGTAATGCAATTTTACCTACTGGTCAGTTTCTGGATCAGTGGAAAGTTGCCCAAATAATATTAATACCAAAACCAGGGAAGCCGCCAGAAGAACTCACGTCCTATAGACCCATTAGTCTCCTACCAATTCTCTCAAAAATATTCAAAAAGTTATTATATGAAAAATTTAAGCCAACCTTGGAAAACAACAACCTGCTCCCAGACCACCAGTTTGGGTTCAGACAACAACATAACACCATAGAACAAGTGCATAGAGTAGTAAACAACATTAGACAAAATTTAGAAGACAAGAGATATTGCTCAGCAGCATTTATAGTCATAACACAAGCCTTTGACAAAGTTTGGCACACCGGACTCCTATTCAAACTAAGAAAAACAATCCCTATTCAATATTATATCATCCTAAAGTCTTGCCTAAAAGATAGAAAATTCTATGTAAAATAACAAGACGCCCATACAAAATTATACCCGACAACATCTGGTATACCCCAAGGCAGCGTGCTAGGAGCACTCTTGTACACACTATACACTGCAGATCTACCAACAAGTCAAGATGTACTGAGGGCCACATTTGCAGACGACACTGCAGTACTAGATGAAGATCCCATCACAGCATTTCAAAAACTACAACACAGCCTTGATGATACTCAAAAGTGGCTGAAAAAATGGCGAATTCGAGCAAATGAAACTAAATTGGTACATATCACATTCACTACAACAAAAGAGACTTGTCCCCCGGTGCAACTAAACAATCACCAATTGCTGCAAGAACAAAGTCAAATATTTAGGCATGCACCTGGACAGGAGACAAACTTGGCGTGAACACATTAAGAAAACACGAAAACAACTAGGACTTCTTCTTTCCAAAATCTAGTGAATAATTGGTCGAAAATCCAAATTAATAATAAAAAATAAACTACTAGTATATAAATGTATACTCAAACCAATATGGACATACGCAGTTCAAGTATGGGGCTCAGCGTCAAAGTCCAACATTGAAATCAGAACGGTTAGTTGATGCACCCTTGTATGTGACTAACAACATAATTTGAAAGGACCTACAAATTCGAACAGTGAAAGAATTTATAACCGCGTACAGCGCAAAATGTAATACACGGATAGATCTACATCCGAACATACTAGCTACTGACGTTATGAGCCAATCAGCAAACAGGAGACTGAAACGATTCATGCCAAGCGATCTGCCTGCCAGATTCTAATCTAAATAAATTAATTATTGTATTTATGTATTGTAATTTAACTAAATACATGTCAAATAATCCTAGTGATTAAATATGTAAAGGTATCCGCTAATGAGTGAATACCTACACGACAATAATATACTACATGACTTTTACTTATTGTACTATGTACAGATTGTAAAAATAAAGGATGTTAATAAAAAAAATCTGTGTGTAAATCTTTTGGAATACGATTATTTAATTTAAAATCTTTTTGCATTGCATTTGTTACTTCAGTTCCAGATTTAGTTTTTATTGGTTTTGCCCGAACATATTTTGAAAATATATCAATTATGACAAGTATATAATTATCATTTTTATTTAATTTGGCATAAGTATTTATTTCAACTAAATTGGCTTCAAAAGTTTTATCTACTCCTTTCATAATTACACGCCTTCTTTTAAAAAAAATTTATGCAGGTTTATGAAGCTCATTAACTGTTTCTTGTTTTATTTTCGACATTTTTTGTTATTCATTTTTATCATAAATTTTCATTTCTTTAAATATAATATTTATATCGTTTTTTGTACTAGTTAAATCGTTTTTTATACTATTTATTACTATTTTAGCTTTTGTCATATTTTCATTACCACTTATTATTTATTATGTTCACTATATTTATTATTTAAATTATGTATTTTATCTTCTAATTTGGTTATTCTAATTTAAAAACAATAGCATTTATTTCTTGTTCTAAATATTTTTTATTTTCACTATGTTTGCTATTTTCGCTATTTTTGTTTCTTTTATAATTGTGAGCTATGACGTCCAAACTTGTCAATAGACATTTTACTACTAATTGTTCTATAATTATGTTAGCCTCTTTTAATTCTTCAATTATAGAAATAATTTCGTTATCAAGATCATTATTACCCGCATTATTTGGAAGTTTTTTTAAAAATAAGTTCATATAAACCTATTGCCCCAAGATATATTTTATTATCAATAATTATATTATTTTCTTTAAAATCAATTTCTTTATTACCCGTTTTAAAAATTCTCCCTTATCAACCGTGTCATGAAATGTAACTCCATACACATAATTTATTTCTTCAGATTTTGTTTTAACATTTTTATGTTTTGCGTTCATAATGAAGTCATTACGATACGCAATTGCGTATCGTAATGACCTTCATTTCGATACGCAATTTTTTGTTTTAGACGGTTGGTATTAGATGACGTTTCTTTAACCCATTTTTACCTAATTTATTTTTAGTTAATTGACAATTCATTTTAATAATATAATGTCGAAATTATTATTATTATTTTTATTTAGGGAAGATTATTTACATGAAAATGTAAAAATGGTTACAAGTATAATCACAAATTGAGTAAGTAAATGTTAATTGTAGAAGGCGCAAAATATAAAAAATAGTATAAAGATCTCATTTTATAAGACTTTCTTTCGCACTTGTCAATTAGAAAACTCGCTGACGCTCGTTCTAAATTTTGACGCGTGCGAAAAAAACATGTCTTATGAAACACGTTCTTTATTATACTATTTTAATATATGGTTTAGCTAATTCATTAAAACCCTCTAAATATATATGTTGGAAATTAGAGTGGGAAAGGGTTAACTGAACAGGTAAACACAATACTGGTCGAATTCAATTCAAATATCTTTATTCACTGCTCTGTATCGTGGGCAATAATAGAATAGAATGCCATATTACAATCTTACGCATTTATATTTATATGCTAATTAATTAAGTAGCCTAAGCAACCAGATAAAAACAAATTAATAATTCTTATTAAACGCAGGTCCAGGTGGTGACACAATCAGCCATGATCAAAATAGTTGACGTAATGCTCACATATATTTATAACCTTTTGGCTATATGTGTTGTATGCCAATTTTTTATCATCTACATATGAATCAAAAGTTTTTGCTATATTTTTACTAGAACTAGCAGCATATGGATTTACTACAGGTTTAATATTTTCTTCTTCTTCTTCTATTTCTTTTTCATCCTTGTCTTTTTGTTTACTTTTTAAGTTAAGTATATTTTGTAAATTTTCTTTAATTTCTTTTAATTTTTTTGTTATAGGAATATATGTTTTTCCAACTTAATTTCTTTTTCTACTTCCCTACTTTTTAATAATTCAAGTTTTTTAACATGTCGTCGCGCTTCTATAAATTGTTTTTTTTTTGTTTTTATTTGTACTCTTGTTTAGTAAATAAACAGTTTTTTAAACAGTTTATAAATAACTTTAATCAGCTTTCAAAGAGCTTATAAACTGCTTTATATACTGATCTGTATACGGATCTATAAATGTGTTTACGTAGCCAAACAGGTTTAAACAGTTTATAAACAACTCTGTTTACTGATTTGCATTGTGCAATTTTTATATACATACATCAAAACCATTACGGTATCTACCTTCAGTTATATTACAATCTTTGTTTATAACTAAAAATTATAATAATCAGACCAACATATTGAACACATATATTTAAATTCTTCAAAAGTCATATCAGTTCCCACGTGTTCATCATATACGTATTTTAAATTTATGTCATCCTTTTTAAATAATATTAACATATTTGCATTATCACGTATTAAATGTTTTGGCATACGTGTGTACGTTTGACACAAATAAGAACAATCAACTAACTTATGCCGCCCATAGAAAAATAATCTCTAATTATATCTTGTTTTTCGCACGCAATATCATCAAATATAAAAAGGGAGTTATATTTTGTTTCATTTGGTTTATTTATATTTTCACTATTATTATATGCATAATATCCATTTTTTTAAATAGGTTTTAATAAGTTTTGTAAATATACATACTTTGGTTGAAAAAGAGAATTTGAAAATTTATAAATATTTTCAAAGTGTAGGTAATCCATTTGGATATTCAATAAGTGCAATTATACCATTAGTTTTTCCACAACCAGAAGGACCGCTTATTAAACAACGAATTGTTGATGGAAATAATATAGTATAGCGATCGTGCTAAAAATCACATATCGAGATTTTGGTAAATGACAACGTTTTAAGGTCCCTAGAATCCAATTTTAGCATTTTCATGATGATGCTGTGTGTATTTGTGTGTGGATCCTTCACTCTAACTCAAATACTATCATTCCGAAAATGTTTAAACCTTGTATTTCAAACTTTTTCTGTAATGGAAATAGCCCATTAGATTTTGGTGGAAATCGGATAACCCGAAATGGCACTTTACCAGAAACTCGTAATAGTTTTTCTTCGAAAACTACCTTTAAATGTTATTTTTTTCGAGATTAATGTTATTATAAAAATTAAAGCTTATTAAATTTTTTATAGATTTGCGTTAATACTTTTCTATATATTTTATGGATAAATTTATAAAATCCAAGATCCTACGCTTTAAACAAACAAAACGCAGTTATTCAAATGTATGTAACTGACAGATAAATGTCACTATAAGAGATGTGCCGATTATGACTTTGGCCGACTAGCCGACTAGCCGATTAGTCGGTTGTAAAGAGGCCGACTAGTCGGCCAAGCCGATCAGGGTTTCGAGGATTTCCGTGACGCTTTGATTTGATTGGGTTATGTACAGTTATAAATCATATAAGTACGTTACTGTCTTTTTTTTGTTTTTATGAAGCAGTTAATGTTTAGAATTTTTTGATATATTTTTTTACTGTACATCATGTACAGGGTGTAAATCGAAAAGTGAAACATAGGAGTTTAACATGGGAAATCAATTTTTGTTTGCGCAAACGTTACCTAATTATTTTATCCAAAAATACTTCAAATAAAAGTTATAGAGCTTTAAATGCAGCATCTTAATCATGTGAAACGATTATTTTATCTCTTCATATAAACGTAAAAATCAATTACAAAATTACAGTTTTTATGAACATTTTGTCTAAGCAGCCATGGGTATATGACAAAAAAAACAAATACGTTGTTTTTTGTCATATATCCATGGCTGCTTAGACAAAAAACTCATAAAAACTGTAACTTTGTAATTAATTTTTACGTTTATATAAAGAGATAAAATAATCGTTTCACATGATTAAGATGCTGCATTTAAATCTCTATAACTTTTATTTGAAGTAATTTTGCATAAAATAATTAGGTAACGTTTGCGCAAAGAAAAATTGATTTCCCATGTTAAACTCCTGTTTCACTTTTTTGTACAGGGTGTACATGCAATCTGGCTTTAATATTACTTAGATTGTTAATAAAAATATTCCTACTCTTTTATTTAAATAAGAAGAAATAATTATAGGTAAATGTTAATTGAAGATAAGAAGATATTAATATTATGTTGTTTTGTTTGTTAGATACTAATTTTGTTTGATAAATGTCAAAGATTTGTTTTCTTTGCAAGCAAGTAATTTTAGAAACTGATTGATTACCAAAGGAAAGGTTGCTTTGCTTTACATTTCAAAATGTGTAAGACTGATTATAAAATAAAAATATTAATAAACAATCAAGGTAAGAAAAAGCCGGATAGTCGGCGCTCTTTGCCGAATAGTCGGCGAATAGTCGCCGACTACGACAGTGGCCGGATAGTCGGCTACCGACTAGTCGCCGACTAGTCGGCACATCTCTAGTCACTATCAAAGAACCAATCATTTCAAAATAATATTAGTAACGTTTTAAAAAGAAAAAAGTAAATAAAACAATAGAAAAGGAATTCAATACAGTTTCCAGCGTAAGTAAATATATAGGTATGTATTTAGATTAATAAAAATTAACGATTCATAAAAATGTAAGTTAATCCTCATTTTTGGATTAGTGAAATCCACGAGTGAATTCTATTTTATCCCGGTATGTAAAATTTAATCTTTATTTTATTATAGCTCCCGTGACTCAATGGTTAGAGCAACGCCTCATGTCATGAGTGCCCTCGGGACTTTGGGTTCGAATCCCACTAAGGCATGGATGTGTGTGAATGTGAACCCACTCTGTAATTGTGATTTAATCGTGTTGAGGGGTTTAAAAAAGGTAGTTACTTGGATTAGATTAGACTATATTTTAAGAAATAAACTGTCAAAATTAGAGCAAAATTCGTTCATCCAAAAATAAGGATTAACTTAATCTTTTTGTGACTCAGGCTGTAAATGGCGGGAGGTATTGTGTTGGCCACACTAGATTTTTTTTATTTTAAGCCTATATTTTTGCTTTAATTTCTTCATTATAACTAAAATTAAAAAATATAAATAGCAACTTTCTATAAATATATTTTAGTTAAACATAAAACCTAAATGTTTAACCATCTGAGAAAAAAAATAACAAAGGAGTATTCGGTAGTGGTATATTAATCACGGCTATTAATAAACTTCCAATTGAGCTTCATATACCTGCATATAATTACTGCGGTCCAGGAACAAAACTACAAAAAAGGCTTTCACGTGAGGACAAAGGTGTAAATTTATTAGACGAGGCCTGATAAAATATTAGCATATAAAGCATTTGAACGGTTTCAACAAAGAAACGCTTCTATAAAAAAAAATTGGTGCTCTAAGTGTTTCGGGAACAATGGGGACAAAAATTAATTTAGGTGCTGGAAATAAAATAAAACGTGTTAAAAAAATTTAAAAAAAGAAAAAAGGGCAATCTTACCTTTAAAAATAAAAAAATAAAAGTGTAAAAAGAATTAACAAATATAAAGGCGGCAAGCTTATCTGTAAAAATAAAAAAATAAAGATGTAAAAAAATCTAAAAAATATAAAGGCGGTAAACTTCTCAAAATGAAATTAAACGTATTCTTTCAACATTACGTAATAACAATTCTGATAACAAAAATATTTTAATAGCTTTAAAAGAATTTAATAAAAATAAAAAATACATAATCTAAGAATAATATCAGTACCAAAAAAGGAATGGTATATTACTACTTGTACCAATATTTGCTGGATTAAGTGAATTAGGAACATTAGCGGGAGGTGCTGCAGGTATTGCAAAAGCAGTAAATAATGTGAAATCGGCGAATAAACAACTAAAAGAAAACCAACATCATAATAAAACAATGGAAGCTATCGCTTTAGGAAACGGTTTATACGAGTATTTAAAATCGTATAAAAAAGAATTAGGATTATATTTGCAACCTCAATCATATTCTCAAAAAAAAAGCAAAAAAAAACTACTAAAAAAGCTACCAAAACATGCTCTAACTAATATTGAATTATTAAAATATGTAAAGATTAGTGTTGGCGCAAGACCAAGACCAGTCTTGGTCTTGTCTCGTCTCGTCTTGGTCTTGTCGAGACAAGACCATCATTTTGGTCTCGACTAAAAAGTCAAGACGAGACGAGACCAGTATTGAGTCTTGTCGAGAAAGTCTTGACGTCTCGACAAGACTCTCGACTTCAGTACGTCGTTATTTTTTCAAAATATCTTATAAAAGTGCTTCAAAAATTAAGAGCAATGCTATTAAAGCTGTTTGAAAATTTATAAAATAATAAACATATTAATTTTTAATCTTTTGTTCCTGAAACATTAATTTATGTATATATAAAAATTCAAACACTATTAGAAATTTGCAAATTAGGCTGGAAGCTTGGCTTAAATTTCCAAAAATTGTAAACATTACAAAATACACAAATAATGCAATAAAAGCATATTTACTGCATAGATATTAATATAATAGATAAATTCAAAAACCAATAAACCGTTAAATTATAATGTATACGTAGGATAAAAACTAACCGAATATTTAAAAATTTATAATTTTTTTATATCCTATGAAATGTACTAACAAAATTGAATTTTCAAGTTGACTAAAATTATTTTCAATTTCCATACAGCACAAAAGTTATACCTACCTACAATGTAAAATATCATATTTGAAAGAAAAAATAAACAATTACAATATTTTATTTTCTCGTAATTTTTGTAATTATTTTATTGCATTTTTTTATATAATTTAATACTGTTCCTACTTGTATTTGCGACCTAGTGCTGCTGTATTGAAACATGTAATGTTCACTTCAAATATAAAGTATTTTTCATATATTTCCAAAAAAAAATCTGTTGTAATTCTTAGAATTATGTGATAATGGAGAAGGCCGACAAAGATTTTACGACCTTAAGCCCCTAGGGAAACCAGTATTTTTTTTAAAAACATATTGCATATTTTCAATTGATGTGCTCCTTATTTCACCTAAATAATTCATTTGAAATTGAAAATAATTATTATTTTATTATACAAAACGCAAGGATTCTTAAAAATGTAACCCATAATATAGCCAATTGCGCATACGTTTCGTTTTATATTTTCAATTTTCACCAATGCTTTATTTAAAAGTTTAACCTTGAGTTAACTGTTCTGGTGGGTAAGACCATAGTGTCCATAAAACTAAAGCGGAAGGGATGGAGGACAAAGCAATGGATATTTCCAACAATTTCATTTATGCCTACTTAAACTTTCTTCTCTAATCTTTACATTTTGAATCTCTCAGATCTATAATAAGTATATGAATGAATATTCCTCACTTTATTTTATTGCAATTCGTAACATAATTTTCTTAATTTTCATGTGGTAATATTATAACTTCACATCGAAACACGCATAAAATAACATGAAAATAATGAATAATGTATTTCCAAATAATGTAATATCAACTTCATTGTTGTTCTATATTTAATAATCTCTAGATTTTACTGTTTACCTATAGTGCTATTAAAAAAAACGCATAGCTGTTAATTATAATTCGGTATCTAGTTATGTACCTAATTGAAATAAAATTATATTCTATGTAAAAATAAATTAAGAAAAAAAACACTCGGTATATATGCTCCATTTTAATATTAATTTTTAAGTGATCGACGATCGACGACAGTCATAGAATACTTTTAAAATTAATATCTCAAACATTTTTTGGAATTTTTTAATCGCGATTGAACGGTTTTTCTTAGATATTCATGCACTATTGTATACAATTATAATAAACCATTTGTTAATATACGCAAAGTCGAGAGTCTTGTCGAGACTCGAGACAAGACGAGACTGACTTCAAGTCTCGTCTCGACAAGACCAAGACAAGACCAATGTAGTCGAGACTAAGTCAAGACCAAGACAAGACCGACCTCAAGTCTTGTCTCGTCTCGTCTTGTGGCAACACTAGTAAAGATTTTAAAAATACCAAATTTTAAAGGAGTTTTTATGAAAAATAATTTACGTATACCTGCTAATTTTAAAGAATGTGGAATAGTTAATTTGGATGAGTATAACAATATAGGTACACATTGGGTTGCATATGAATAATTTGGTAAAAATGTAATATATTTTGATAGTTTTTGTAGTTTAAAACTTCCAAAAGAAATAGTTAAATATTTTGGTAGCTGTAACATTAAATAGAATTATAATCAATATCAGTTATTTAACACTGTTAATTGTAGACATCTTTGTTTAAATTTTTTTATTTAATAAACATTTTTTATAAACTTATTTTAATATTACACAAGCAGCAATGTCGTATACATTTACTTTTTCGGATAATAGTTCTGAATTATCCCAAACCATAGATCCAGCTATTCAACTCAATCCTAATATGGAATTTGTATTAGGATTGATAAATTTTGAAGGTTATAATTCTATTCCAAACATTGATGTACGAAACGATAAATTTCATGCTGGTGAATACAGCATTACTATCTATACCAGAAGGATCGTATGAACTACAAGATATAAATACATATTTAAGAAAAAAAAATAAAAATTACTTCAGGAAAACCGGTTATTTTCAATTGGAGCAAATAATAATACTCTAAAATGTGAAATATACTGTGATTGGGATGTAGATTTCATTAAAGAAAATACAATTAGAAAATTATTAGGTTTTGAAGCAAAAATATATAAGAAAGATATATCATTCATCGGAAAATCCTGAAAAATATAATTAGAGTTAATTCTATTCGTATACACTGTAATATAGTAACAGGTTCATATGATAATTAAAAACCTGTTCATATAATTCACGAGTTTTATCCAAGTGTTCCATCAGGATTTAAAATTATTTAAAATCGGTTAAAAGTTATCTATTTACCAATTAGTACTAATTTTATTACCAATATTATGCTTAAAATAACTGCAAATGAACAACAATTACGACGTCGCATTTACCAAAAGATTCGGGAAATCGATCCAGGTGTTGTCCAGAGTATGATGGGGCAAGTCAGACGATAATTAAGGGCCATTGAAGATAATGGTCCATTAGCAATAATTTAAGTGTTTAATATTAATTGTTATGAAATAAAGAAGTTTCTGCATTTCAGTAAAATTTTTTTATTTATATTCTCGGGTCGACCGGTTTTGTGCCCCACATGGGACTTCCTCTGGAGATGAGAATAATAAAAAAAAATGTAAACATTGAAGTAATCAACATAATATGTTTATTACTTCAATGTTTAAAATTATTTTTATTATTCTCACCTCCTGAGGAAGGCTCATGTGGGGCTCGAAACCGATCGACCCGAGAATATAAATAATTTTTTTTTTACTGAAATCCAGAAACTTCTTTCCTTCATCATTATATCCAGTCAAGTAGATTTTTTCTTATTAATTGTTATACTTAGTGTTAATTGTTGTAATAATTAGTTTAAAAAGTAAAGGAGTTTTAAAAAAGTTATCAGTATCTAAAAATTCTCTCAAAACTTTAGGACCATACGTTACATCTTTCATCTCATCATTTTTTGTAGATTTTATTTTTACATCAGTTTATTTTTTTAGTAATTTCTCCAAAATGCTGTGCATTCTCCGCAAAATTGAGTCATATTTCCAGTTGAGAACAGAAATAATTTGGTCACATGCTGCGGCCATGTTTCTGTTACATTTGTTTGGAATTTATGGATTTTTTTTAATACCATCAACCAAGTTTATATCTATATTTTGGGGTAAGTAAATTATTAATATTTATTTTCCTACGCCTCACCTACTTGTAAAATGCTGATATATTAGTTGTATCATTACTACTACATATAGTCCAGTCAACGAACGCTCAAAAGGAGGATGTAGAATGCATGGACGGTGTCACAATTTTTGACTTCAGGGCTTTGTTTGGAGTCGTTAGGAGGTAAACATACTAAAAGTTCCCGGACATAGGAGGTAAGCGGGGTGCAGGAGGGGACCGAGAAGGTATCTATTTTTGTTTTTATTTTTATATCTTTATATCCGCTATCAAAAACCGTCCGTTTTAATGCATTATTTTATGTCGAAAACTATCATGTTTGGTATCAAATTAAAACTCTAAGTACTGCCAATTACTACATCATGTTAGTTATGTAAATTAATATGCATGCAGGGTGACCGGCGAAAGTCCGACACCAAGAATATTTGGTTTATTTTGTGTTTTTAAGAGATATAAAAAAAATTAACAAGCAAAGTTAAACTAGACAAAGAGGCTTATGATCGTAGTAAGAATTTCATATCACTTTCGGTTTTGGCGGAAATGGGCACAACTTTGCTTGCTATATATTATTTATATGGAATTATATTAATACATATTTTAAAAATAAATGGTTGCCATTTTGAAATGGTTAAAGTAAAACTATTATATGTTTGTCTCGTTTTGAAACTAATTTTATGCAAATTCTGACATATATCTCTTAAAAACTCAAAATAAATGAAATATTCTACGTGCCGGACTTTCGCCGATCACCCGGTATGCATATCAATTTACATAACTAACACTGTAAAGTAATTGGCAGTACCAAAAGTTTTAATTTGATACCAAACATGATAGTATTTGACATAAATTGCCTATTTTTATTTTAACATAATGCATTAAAACGGATATATATATATATATATATATATATATATATATATATATATATATATATATATATATATATATATATATACAGATCTTGTAACCAAGATAAAGTCATCTCAACCTTGTAAAGTAAACATAATCCGAAGAAAAAATCCGTAGACGCACACTTTCCAAAGCGCATACTCCAGGCCCCTGGACTAAATGTACAGTCTTCCAGCGGAAGCTCTAAATTTATCCAAAAAAATCAAATTGCCATAACTATTGTTCAGTTGAAGATAACATAGAAAATATCATTATGAAGGAAATTGAATCCTCTACAACTTCTTTTCTGGGAATTTTTCTGTAAACCGAAGAGATGCGGTTTTTGATAGCGGATATCTTATAAATGGTTAAAGATAGAAAAAAACTTAAAAAATCAAAAATATACACCCTCCATGCATTCTACAACCCCTTTTTGGACTAATACTAAATAATTTTTTTGTGGACTGCTCGGTAAATGTGTACCTACTCGGGAAGTGATGTGATTTCCTACCGATCTGAAGGCGGTGAAATTACATAAATAAAAAATAAATGTACAATTTCTAAAGTTTTAAATTAATCTTTTTTATTAAAAATAAAACTAAAATTATAATTCGAACAATTATTGAACATTATTGAAGTGTTTTCTGCAATAGTCTTCTTCGCCAGTACAATATTTTCTGTGTTGGATACTATATCTTCAGTTGAAGTATTTGGAGCTTGCGGAACGGTAGAATTTTCATGTAAATTTTTTTTTTGAAATCTCAATTTAGTTCTGCACTTAATCTTCCATATATCTCTCGGCAACAGAAGACGAGCTCCACCCACCATGCCTTTTAAGGCGTAAAATGTCAATACCTTGGCTCGCCAAAAAGGTAGCCGAAATTATTCTAAACGCATGTCTGGTATAAGAAAGAGGATCTGATAAATTCAGGCATTTTGCGATTTTGGCAGGCCAACTTCCTATTGTATTCTTACCTACTGTTTGATTGGTTACTTTTACATTGCGCATAGCCAAGGAAAAATGAGAACACTTTGAATTATTTGGTCGTAACGTCAAATATTTTCTATAAATATCCAAATAATTAAAAGTTTCGTTTCCTTGTGTGGTAATCGTAAACGTTCGCGTTATATTAGTTTTTGTATTGGGAATATGGATTATAATAAACTACCCATTATCCTGAATATTTTCTACTTTCATATTATATAATTCTTGCCTTCTGCTTGCACCTGCTATTCCAAATAAAATAGCTACTTTTATATTCAAATAAACGTTATCGGGAAATTCCGTAAGAAACTTATGCATATCTCCTTTTGAAAAAAACATTAGATTACTTCCGCCGATATCCAGTATTACTTCTCTTAAGAAATGCAATTAATGTAGTAAATTTTGTAATATCAGCTGCTTTGTTTAAAAAGATTGTAGCCTTGAGCATGGAGTACTCAGCCCATAGACTCCCTGGAGATCTAAGTTTCTCACTTCTTCGTACAAAACAGGCCAACAGTACCTTTTCTGTGATATTTTCATATTTTTTCTCACTGCACCACGCTTTGAAGATTTTGAAGGTATTTTCATACTTTTCTTTGGATTTTTGTGGTATAATTGAGGAACATCCTATATTTTACGTATTTTCTAGATCCGAATCCATTTTCATAAATAATATTTATTTTAAGATGAAACTATTTGACAGATGGCTAATTAAAGCT
This sequence comes from Harpalus rubripes, assembly GCA_963082715.1. NCBI lineage: Eukaryota > Metazoa > Arthropoda > Insecta > Coleoptera > Carabidae > Harpalus > Harpalus rubripes. Next base: position 31,386,559 of record OY720463.1, on the reverse strand, counting down.
CAAACGAAATAAACAAGTACAGCCGAATTCACAAAACAAGATTAGCACTTAAACCAGATTAAAACAATCAAGTTAAGCTGAACCATATTCACAAAAAAGTTTAATCCTTTATCGGTAATACTTTCTTAAACCGGTATAAGTTTAAAATTTAACCCTACGTATCCATAGCAACAGAATCATTTGGGTGTAAATAAATATTAAACCTGTTCACAAAACTTTTCGCTTACAAATTTAAGCCATATATTCAAACCTGCTGAAACGCAGGATTAACGTTGTGTAAAATTTATAATTGTAATTTTTAATCGTCATAGAGGTTTGTTATAATAATAGTAATAATACTAATAGTAATAATAATAATCTTTATTAAATAGCTTCAGACTAATAGAAATATCATATATAAATACAATTTTTTACCTTTAATTAAATGTACTGTAATTTTCTAAATTTCACGAAATGTTGCGTTATTTAATGGTAAACGATGATAGTGACGATGAATACCATCAACCAAACCGTATAATTCGACCGCGAGTTTTTTTAAATCGGTTGGATTTAGATGATATACCGGACCATCATCTTCAACAGTAATATCCAATTTGGTTACACAATGTTTTTTAAATATTTAATTATTTATTTATTGCCAGACGTTATCGATTACCGAGAATAATGATAGAACATTTATGTTCGTTATTAAGACCAATCTGGAGAGATCCACTAGAAGATCGCATGCCTTGCCTGTGCATACACAAGTTTTAATGGCGTTAAGATATTTAGCTAGTGGAAGCTAACATTTGCAATTTGATTAATTAGACATTATTACTCTGTTTGAGTAGCTGCTGTTGCTCTCTCTGTTACTGGAGGTGGTATAACAGGATTTGGAAGTTCCAATAGTGAAGTTGGAGAAGGTGAAAGAATAAGATATGGACTTTTCAAAACAAACTGTGAAGGTGGAGGAATAACAGTGTTATCTTGAGATATTTCTGGAAAGAAGATGAAATATATTTAACTACAATACAGACGGAGAAGGAACGGCAAGAATGAATCATTTCATTTAGAAATAAAAGACGTAAATCAGGGATCACAAAATTATATTTTTGCAAACATACCAACAGGTAATCCAATATCTGCACCATTTTCAATGCCTGAAATGGACGCTGAACCAATAATTCCGACAATTTTTTCATCGAAGTCAGTTATTGTGGCAGTGGCAATCCCAATCTTTGTTTCTCGCGGCATCTTTAAAGTTTTTTTTTTTTGTATTACATATATAAATTATTGTAAGTATGATTGAATACTTGCACTAAATTATATTAAAAGTGTGCTTACATTTAGATTTAGAAGTGATTTTTAAATTCTTCTACTTTGCTTTCACTTCTTCTATACTACGGCCATGGGAAGAAACAACATTTATTTTCCTTGTTTTTTCTTCCCACAGCCGTAATTTTTTTAATGATGTGTTATTTGGCCCTAATTTGCCAAATAATAATTTAGTTTTATTATTAACTTCGTCAATCAAAACAGATATTTCATTTTCTGTAAAATTTGGCCTTCGTTCGCGTTTACTCGCCATTTTTATTTTAAGTTTGACGTTTATAAATTAGCTAAACAAACTCTAATCTAAGTCTATTACCATTTTTTTTGTGAATATGGTTTAGATTAAGTTCTTAATACCGAGTTAGAAAAAGTTTAGCTAAACCAAAATTTGGATTTAGCTAATCCTATTTTGTGAATTCGGCTGGTAATGTTTATATTTGTTCATATAACATAACAACGATAACAAAACAAACATCAATGCTTACTTGAAAATTACAACTAATTTTTTTAAATGTCAAAATAATTTTATATAATTTTAAATTTTAGTTTTATTATTATTGGGTCGATCTTGCAAAAAATATAATAAGCATTACGGTCAGTAAATGGTTTCTACCGGTATCGGATGTATTGGAGATCTCGACTTCGTCTCGATCTTCAAACAATTCCTCAACCGGTAGGGTGCACTTACTGCCCTTAATACTTAATTAACTATTATGACGTTATGGCATGCTACTTGTCACATAATTAATACGAGATTTGTAATAGCATATTGAAAGACAATGATCCTTATTGTAATACGAATACAGTTTGTGTAATAGACTCGTAAGCGAGTTAGGCAAAGTACGAGTATTACAAATGGGCATTGTAATACGTTTTTTTCACACTATTTTTCCTATTTTGCATTAATTTACTTTTATTTCAAAATTATTATTGAAAGAAATATTAAAGTATCTAGGTTGGTAACATTGACAATTTCAATAAACATTTGAAATTTAATTTATTTTGACATTTGACATTTTGACAACAGTTACTTACAAGTTAAGTTAGAGTTAAAATTTATATGTATTATGTTATGAATCTACAAATAAATACCTTGAATTTTAATTTAAAAGATTGCTTTACTGTTTGATGTATATATTTTAGGAATAATGACAACTTAAATTACCTAAATGATTTATAAAATATTGTTCATTGTAATCCTGTTTTAGATAAAAACAGTTGTACAAAATTCACTTTGCGAACGCAAAATAATCATTATAAAAATATGTGGATTGCTAACCTATTAGAGATTGGGATATACGTCATTCCTGATTGTAATTACAATCTCTTGGGCGAGAATTGACAGAAAACACTTCTACCCCACGGGTTGTATGTATATGTAGGGTTGCCTATTGCCTAGCAACATTGACATAGATCCCTATAATAAAGGTAGCTAAACAAATTTTAATAGGGCTGTCATAGTAATTTACGTTATAAGTCCGGTAAATGAGTTTTAACGGTATGAATAAGATGTTTGCGGACGAGGCGACGAAGGAGCAGATTCTAGAATTTCGAAATGAGTAACGTGAAAATCATTTAACGGAAGTATGACGTACAACATTTTATTTCATACCTATGTCGCATTTTTGAACGAAATTTTACAATAATTTCTCCTTTCTTTCGTTTTAAAAAAATCACGTCGCTTGGTCTTAATAAAAATAAAACAGTAATGACAGCAACCCATTTTTTCTTTTCGACATTTCTATGGAGTCTCGTGGCCGCGTGCCTGAGTGTCAGGTTGCGAATCTGCGGAACCGGGTTCGATCATGACCGACGCCAAATATTCGAATTTTAAATGGCACAAAGTTGACCCCTATGGTGCACTCCGCACGCCAGAAATGAGTGCCCGTGAGGTGATGCCTGGTAAGCGCCCGCACGGTGCAAATTTTTATTATTACCGATAGTTGTACAAAGTAGATTGGTACACCCAGCAATGGGTAATAAGCCGTGATGATGTATATATATATATATTTATTTTTATTTGACATTTCTAACATTTTTCAAAATTAAGTATGAAGAACGATAGTTCCAATCAAATCCTCTAAAAATCTTCGGAAACAAACGGAAAATTGATCCTGAAAAAATCTGTTGAAAGATATAGGAACGAATAAAGTAGTTCTTCCTTATGGTCAAAATATTCCGTGGGTCTATGCTCCTGATGAATAAAATGTAGATAATTCTCATATTTATTTGGAAATAAATTGTTTCATTAGAAATGAATGTTATCACAAATAAAATATTCTATTTCATTTTGAATTTCATCATAAATTATAACACTTCCGGTTTAACCGGAAGTAGACTCTAACTTTCTTATTTTAAATGGAATGCTATATTTTTTATTTTACCATTGAATTCAGCGGAAAATTTTACATACGAAAGAAAAATATTTTACTAAAGAGCAACCACTTCCAGTGTAATTTACCTTTTTTTGATTTTTTCTCTAAGAACGGCTACTATTTTATCACTTGATATCTCGAAAATGTGTGTGTGTGTGTGTATATATGTGTGTGTGGGTGTGTGGGTGTGGGTGTGTGTGTGTGTGTGGGTGTGTGTGTGTGTGGGTTTGTGGGTGTGTGTGGGTGTGTGTGTGGGTTTGTGTGTGGGAGTGTGGGTGTCCACGATAACTCATATCAAACTTCCAAAAACTTCTATTTTCTGTATTTAGGTTTCCTGCATTCACATACAGAGTTGATTAGATTTTGGGTAAAATTGGACAACCGGAAGTAGTACTTTACTTAGCACTTTTATATCAAAGGGAGTACTATATTTGATTTTGGATATAATTAATGAACCGGAAATGTTACTTTACTTTAAGCTCTGAAAAGATTTTTGTGAAAAAATATATTATGATATATTTCAAAACTTTTCGAATTATATATGAAGGGTAAAATTTTGGCTAAAATTGATAAACCGGAAGTTATACTTTACTTGAAGCTCTGAACAGATTTTCGTGAAGAATATTATATAATCCAACTTGGTATTTCGCTTAGAAAACGCCTTTTCAAGTGATTTGGAGGAACAGTTTTTACATCCGATTTGAACGTTTCACGGTCTGAAACGACCCATGAGAACGACATATTAGATTTTTCTCTAAAATTGATAAACCAGAAAAAGTACTTTACCTGAAACATTAAACAGATTTTCTAGAAAAAAATTATTAAAATATGATCCAAAACTTCTCTAATGTGATATTTAAAATTCGTTTTAAACAAATACATCTCCTTGGTTACAGAGTTCATATCATAAATGTATGTAACTGACAGATAAATGTCGCTATCATAGAAATAATCATTCCAAATTAATAATAGTAACGTTCTAAAAAGAAAGTAGTAAATAAAACTATAGTCATATGGAATGGATCTTAATACAGTTTCCAGTATAACTAATTATGTAAGTATGTATATTTAAATTAATAAAAATTAAATAGCGGGAGATATTGTGTTGGCCACATCAGATTTTTTTGCATATATGATAGTTCATAAAAATTCATTAAAATGAAATATAATAAATAGGTACTAAACATAATTTTCTTCTTTTTCCACCATGGTCCACTTTTTAATTTAATAACTAATGTAAATAAATGCAATTATATATTTTTAATTTTACTAAAAATCTGTCAACTTCTAACATAGGGCATGCTGCGCAAACTACTCCTATTTTTCAAGGAAGTATTCATTTAAATAATAAAAAATCTGATGTGGCCAACACATGACCTCCCGTCAATTCCATGTTTGAACTAGCAATGAGCTTAAAGTAAAGTATCACTTCCAGTTGATCCTTTGTAAACAAAATCTAATTTGTTGTTCCATTAAATAGAAAAGTCTGTAATACCAAATTTTAGATTATATTATGTTTTTCCTCGAAAATCTGTTAAGAGCTCCAAATTAAGTACCACTTCCGGTAAAGTCAAACTACAATGGTGTTTCAAATTATACACGAGTTTTAATTACCAAATTTGAGAAGTTTTGAATCATGTGTTAATATATTTGTCGTACCTCCGTCTATTTTGACTAGTATTACAGAACTCAAAATCGTCCAGAAATGCGCTGTTGAGGACCTAGGCCGGCAAAAGGAGTTGGTATTATTGTTCTGGTGATATGTCAATTTAAGATTATTTTCAAAACAAGAATTAGTAAAGTGTTTACTAATTTTAGGGCTAAATCTTTCATTATTGTAACTTAAATAACTAAATTTTGTCATAAAAATAATAATATGCTGTCATTACTGTTCCAACTTTAGGAATAGTTTGTTTTGTAACTACAACCAACTTCACGTGATACAATTGAGTTTCAAGTTTCCGCAATCTGTCATTAAAAATATACGAAAGTATATAAAATATATATAACTAATGTTTATATGTTATATTTTCAATAGATATAAAATAATTACGCATTTTAAGCTCAAATGTAAGTAATTATAATTAAACTTGCAATGCAAAACCGATAAAAATATATGTTCATTTTTAGGTTATGTAATATAGAGTAGTGTAGAGAAATATACGAAGAATTTATGGAGAAGTCGGTACAAAAAATCTTGTGTATCACACGCCCAGAAACTGTTTTGCGAGATCTCGTATTTGCTCGGCCTGTCAAAATAATCTCGGTCTCGCAAATGTACAGTTTCTGACCTAGTGATACAGATAACAATAGTCAAGAAAATCTGTTTATAGCTTCCTGTAAAATAGTACTTCCGGTTTATCAATTTTAAAAACGTCTGGTATGTCGTTCTCAATAATATAAAAATACTAAACACCAAATTTGAAAAGTTTTGGATTTTATCAATTTATTTTTCACGAAAATCTGTTCAGTGCTTCAAATAAAGTATCACTTCCGGTTTACCAAATTTTTGCCAAAATCTAATATGCTGCTTCCCTTTATATAAAAGTCTTAAATACTAAATTTGACATGTTTTGGAGAATAACAATATATTTTTCACGAAAATCTGTTCAGAGCTTTAAGTAAAGTATCACTTCTGGTTTATTAATTTTGGCCAAAATCTAATATGTTTTTCCCCTTGATATAAGTGTCTTAAATACTAAAATTGAAAAGTTTTGGATTATATTTTAATATAGTTTTTCATTAAAAACTGTTATGGGCTTCATGTAAAGTATCACTTCCGGTTATCCAATTTTACCCAAAATCTAATGAAATCTTTATATGAATATAGGAAGCTTAAATACGGAAAATAGAAATATTTGGAAGTAAAAATAGTAGAAACGTGTTCTGAGGACCTTAATTCGTGCTTATTCACTGAAAACTCACCATGGAATTTTAGGACCGATCACATTACCTCCCCTACCTACGGTAGACGGGAGGTAAAAATGGGATGTTCTATTTAAAAAACCTGAGATTTTTTGTACTTTTTGAAATTCACTTCACGTAGAAATTACATTTTTCAAAAATTGTCGATTATAAATTTATATTAGTGTAAACAAAAGAATTCTTTATAAAACTGTTTTTACAGATTATAGAAATTCGATTCCATTCTCAAGATATCGATTGATAAAGAAGTAGCTGTTCTTATAGAAAAAATCAAAAAAAGTTAAATTACGCTGGAAGTGGTTGATCATGACTAAAGTACTTTTATTGTTTCGGAGGGGCGTAAACTACGTGGGTGCACGGACGCACATGCACCCACAGAAAGTAAAAGTGTGGGTGCGCAAATTTCGCCTTAACTTTTTAATTATATTTCATGCATTGTAAAAATGATCAATTTTAGGTTATGTAACATCTTTTCAAGTTGTTTAAGAGTAAGCTGTGTAATTTAATCGTGTCATATTAATGACAGTAAAATACTGCTATTAAGCCGAACAAACGGATATGTTAATAATTATAGGGAATTGCGAAAAAATTATTGGCAACCTATGAACAATTGTTACTGTCATTTAAAATTAGTTGTTTGACATTGCACTGTGCAGTCACTCATATTTTATTTTCTTCTGCCTAAATCGGTACATATATCAAATTTCTTTCAAACCGAACAAAGCGTTTTGTCATTCATTATAAGCATATTAATTTTTTTTTACTAAACGGTACATTTTCGGTTTTTCGGATATTGGTAAATTAAGTTAAATCGTGTTACTTTGGGACCAGAAATCTGTGTTTAAGCTATGTCTACGTATTTTAGAGATACCTGTATAAAAATATTAGGAGGATTTTTTATGTAATAGATATTAATTTTATTTATATTAAATGTACACATAATTTAATATATTTATAATACAATAAGTATGTTATTTTTACTGTATTATTTGCATTTATAAAAACATATAGGTACCATATTTAAAATAATAATAGTGCACACACAGCCAAGATTAAAAGTTTACGCCTCTGTTGTTTCGTATGTAAAATTTTCCGCTGAATTCAATGGTAAAATAAAAAATAGTATTCCATTTAAAATAAGAAAGTTAGGGTCTACTTCCGATTAAACCGGAAATGCTTCTGCTTTGAGAGTATTTATTTAAAATGGGCATATCGGAAAACCCCTAGATACTAAATTTCGTAAAGTAATATGGAATAATTTTTAAAATAAAGCCGGCGTAAGCTCGTTCTGGATGATTTTATTTAGCGAATTGAAGTTGTTTAGAATATCTATGTGGCAAGGGAAAAGTTATAAAAACAATAGGCGTGCCAGAAAAAGTCAATTTAATAAATGTGCAAACATTACAGAAAATAATAATTTATAATTTTAATTGGCCATTTTATAAACCGTTCAATAAATCTTTGTACTTGTAATTTTCAGGATGGCTTGTAGGCTTGTCGGCAGACACAGCGGTTAGCTCAGGAGCACATAGATTATGGACCCACAGAACTTACAAAGCCAAACTACCAATGAGAATTGGATTGATGTTATTTTATATGATGGCAAGTCAAGTAAGTTATACCTACATCTAAATATATTTCTTTTTAGTAAACCAGGGTGCCTGGGTATACAGCATGACAGTAAAAACGGGTCACTCAAAATATTTTTTTTATTTATAATTATTCTTTAATTCTTTTTATATATTTGTAAACTAGGCTTAGGGGTTCACAGATCGTGGTATTTGGTATGATGGTAGCGCTTCCGGTCTAACCGGAAGTGAGATTATCTTTCATATTTCAAATGGGGAACCCTATATATTCTTACATAGGCATTTGGAACCTACATAAAATTACGAATGCAATGATATGTTTCATGTATATTTTTACTGAAAAAATAAATTACAACATAAGAAAAAATCTGATGTAGCCAACACATGACCTCCCGTCAATTCCATGTTTGAAATAGCAATGAGCTTTAAGTAAAGTATCACTTCCGGTTGATCGTTCGTAAACAAAATCTAATAAATAGAAAAGTCTGTAATACCAAATTTTTGATTATATTTTATTGTTGAGAGCTCCAAATTAAGTACCACTTCCGGTTTATAATATAGGTATAGTCAAAATCAAATGTTGTTTCAAATTATACACGTGTTTTAAATACCAAATTTGAGAAGTTTTGAATCATGTTTTAATATATCTTTTCCAGAAAATCTGTTTATAGCTTTCTGTAAAGTCGTACTTCCGGTTTATCAATTTTAAAACATGTAATATGTCGTTCGCATTAATATAAAAGTCTGAAATACCAAATTTGAAAAATTTTGGTATATATCATAAAATATATTTCACGAAAATCTATTCAAAGCTTCAAGTAAAATATCATTTCCGGTTTATTTTCCGATACGACATTTTTATTTTAACTGACAGTTACTTTAACAGACGGCTTAGCGAGAGATGAAAATTCCGGGCGTTCAAAGGGATTTCGCAGATTATTTAGTAGAACATCCAACTAAACATAAAATATTATCCGTTTTAATAACATCTATTAACTTTTAATATAGGACATGCTACACAAACTACCTTTATTTTTTAACAAAGAAATCATTTACATAATAAAAAATGGGGTGTTCCATTTAAAAAAATTGAGTTTTTTTGAATTTTGTGAACTGCAACTTTACGTTCACGTAGAAATTACAATTTTCAAAAATAGTCGAGTTTTAATAAGTATTATTGTAAACAGAAGCTTTCTTTATAAACCGGTTTTACAGATTATAGAAAATCTATTTCGTTCTCGAGATATAGAGTGATAAAGAAGTGGCCGTTTTTAGATGAAAACTCAAAAAAAGTTGAACTACGCCGCAAGTAGTTAAGCATGAGTAAAACTTTTTCATGGTTTCATATATAATAATAATAATTCTTTATTGTATATCAAGTATTTACATACTTATTACAATTGATATGTATGAGGGTGTCATTTTTGCGGTTTATTTTATATCCTTACAGTTCTGTATATCGCAGAGATGGGGATGAGATGATGAGAGGGACATACACACAGACATCCATACCTTACCCGGGATTCGAACCCGGAACCTTTGGGTCGTGAGTTGGCTACGTTGCCCACTACACCACCCGGGTCGGTTTCATATATAAAATTTTCTGCTGAATTCAATAAAAAATATAGCATTCTATTTAAAATAAGAAAGTTAGAGTCTACTTCCGGCTAAACCGGAAATACTACTGCTTTGAAAATATTTTGGTTGAAACGGGCATATCGGAAAACCTCTAGATACCAAATTTCGTTAAATAATATTGAATAGTTTAAAATAACGATAGCGTAAGCTCGTCCTGGAACAAACCTGTATATTATATATATATATATATATATATATATATATATATATATATATATATATATATATATATATACCGGATGGCACTTGAAATCCGTTGCATAAGCATTTAACATGGGAAAACTGTTTCTTGCATTGCTTCCCAAATTATTTTTGAAAAAAATTCTTCAAATAAGAGATTTAGATCATATGTACTTGTATATCTTGGAAACCGCTATTTTAAATTTTATTCTGATATCATTTTTAAGTTTGTCTCATCAAATCATGAAACTTTTATATGAAACATATTTTTATATCTTTCATAATTACAGAGTTATTTAGTTAGTTCCTATGAATAATTACTTATTCGCGGATCGAACAAGCATGAGCTCGCCCAGAGGCAGCCTGCTGCCGACTGACTAATCCTCAGATCGGCAGAGTTTCAATGTGCATTTCTGCTGATTCGGTTCTTTGCGTCTCTAGCCTACGTTCTATATGCCCTACTTCACGAAACATTTCATAATGATACAAGGTCCTGAGTACAAGCCTTGAATTTTTGACAAAAAAATATCTTCTATAGGGACCTGCTGGTTAAATTAGATTTTTCCTTGTAGTACTCGCTAGTAACATGGGCTAGAGACCACCGAACACACCATCTCAATACAGATACAGACAAAGATCCACACAACGCGAAGAGGGGTCTTTTCTTTTCGCATGTAGGCTGGCTCGTTATGAAACGACACCCCGATAGCATAGCCGTCCGGAAGAAAGTTGATGTCAGCGACCTATACAAAGATCCTGTCATACGGTTCCATCAAAAGTGAGTTGCAGCTTGAACAATACATTCACAATCACTGTAGATCCTGTTTAATTTTCACTTGAAGTGGGAATGAGGTCATGCAGAAAAAAATGTTCGCTTTTTTTGTTTAAATCAAACAAGCATAGTCTAATTTATCGATCTGTATGAATAAATTATTTTTTGTTTACGTTTTTTGTTGTAAAATCGTTTTGAAGCATGACATTTTTAAAAAGTTAGAAGAAACCAGCCATGTTGTGACGTCAGCGTTTCACACTGCAAGTTCAGACTCATTTCATACAGCCTTAATATATCGACACAGAATTACTAAAAGAAAAAAAAAATATAGACTATAAATTGAGAATTACATATCTAAATATTGATAGAAATGCTATAATATATTAATATATCATTCTATTCATTTTTATAAATATAATTTTCATTTGACCTGAAGGTATCCACGTATCACTCAGCTGCTGGTCATTCGTCATTCGTTTTTACTTTTTCGTCTGATTAAAATTTGTCTACGTTGTTCGTTGTGTATTCTTAGAATTTCATTACTGTTGCAGTAACTGTTTTTCGAGTTGTGTTTTTTGTATCACGCGGTACTATCAAAAATATTTTCTCACTATTTTCGCTAGCATTTTGGCACGATGGCACAAAACATTGTTTCACCGACATGTTTACTTTCGTAAATTTCAGGTTATCTTTAAATGTCACTTTGACATTTAACCTAATGTCACAATCAAAATGGCCGCGTTGATGAAACGCTGTCGTCACTGGTCAAGAGAAAAGGCGGAGAAAATCAGCCGCGTTTTGATTAATGTTATTTTTCAGTATTAAAGATCCATTTGAGGAAAAATAAAAAATACGGGTCTACTATTTTTCATTACTCTATCGATTAAAGTTAAAAATGAAAAATCGTGCATGACCCCATTATGCCGCGTATAAATTTATGCCATTTACAGCCACTAATTACTTGTTCCTGAAATTTAGGTATCAGCTATAACATTTGACTAATAACGTATGTAACAAAAGTTGTGAGAAATAAACATTTTTTTTTAACTTTGGCATAAGGGGTTGTTCCTATGAACTAAGAGTATAAGAAATCTAATTTTACAACATTGATAGGGTATCATTATCTACAATTCAACGCAGTTTTTTAATACCCTGTTTCATTTGTCTCTGGGCGGCAAAAATTTAAATTGCTGCTTGTACTTACGCTAATTTATGCCAAGGCCAAGGTAAAAGTTTCTCAGTATCCTCTGTACTGTCAGTGATGAGTGTTTGGACAAATTAATATTGCTGGACAATTATTCTATTGGACTAACATTTCAATAAATATTTGTGTGCTAAACAACGCGTCAGCATTCAACTAAATTTTAAAAAAGAATATTTTTTTATTTGGTTAATTTTCGAAATAAATTTTTGTTGTATACATTAATATTTTCTCCAATAAAACTGGTGTTGTTTATTAAAAATTAATTGATTTTAATATTTTTTGTAGTAATTATTACTTATGTGAGTGCCCGCGAGGTGACGCCTGGTAAGCGCCCGCACGGTGCAAATATTTCATCATTACCGCATCTGTGTACAAAGCAGATTGGCACACCCAGCAATGGGTAATAAGCCGTGATGATATATTTATTTATTTATTTATTTATTTATTTATTATTACTTATAAATAAAACAATTCGTTTCTCATTATATAGAAAGAAAGGTATTCTGTGGCTTTCTTGATTTAAAAAAGCTTAAGATAGTGTTCTTCGAGATACAGAGTGATCTAGAATGATTGAAGGTCACGTGATATGAAAAATTCTGATTATGATCAAAATTATCTTCCACGGAAAAAAATTAGTATCAATTTATGGTACCTATATTACCGACATTTGAAAAAGTCAACGGTATTACGTATTTTGAATTTTTTGACATAGTTTTTTTCATCTTTTAAAATTAAACTGATATTTACCTTACGTTAAATGGTGTTCACAGATGAACATGACAAGTTTATTTTGGAAGCATATTTTCGTTCTGCGAGGAATGATTGAAATAAGTGGAAATATGTATGCCAGTGCAATCTGTCAAACGTTATTTCACTATCACAATGATGCGGCAGACAAAAAATCAGAACGAGGCGGAACCTTCAATCATTCTGGATCACTTTGTACTTTGTGAGTTGTAGATATTGGTGAAAGTATTGTTTCTACGTTAGCGTATGTGGATGATGTATGTAGTTGTTTTAGGTGAAATGAACAGCAATTCAGAAGAATGACAGAGAGAATATATGTAGTCGGAAAAAGTACTTTGGTGATTGTTTGACCCATTGGCAATGACCTGGTCATTTCGGCATATTGATGGCCGAACGGAGCGTGGCTCGTTCTCCACTGATGTGCGGCCGTCTTTAAACCGGTTGTGCCACTCCTTAATCTGTGTGATGCCCATAGCATCGTCACCGAAAGCCGTCTGAATGGTTTCCACCTGGCTGTCGCTCAGTGTCAGCCAAATTTTATGCAATAGCAGTGCTCCAGTTCACGCACGGACGAAGTTTCAATGTTGGCTCATGCAAGTTTGCCTGATTCATATCCATCAATTTTTCGCAAAAAAAAATAAGGTCCGATATTTTTCTAATAGACCTCGTATGGATCTGGAGTTGAATGTTGATAAATTCAAGGTGTTAATATTTGAAAGGAGTAAATTGGTGACTGCCTGCAATGTGTTGGTGGATGGAGTGAAACTGGAGCAAGTGAATGAGTTTGGGTAATATGATGTTAAGGATTGATTGAATTGATAGAGAAATTGAGAAAGTGAGTGCGGGGTGTAATGTAAAGGGTGCTCTGGGTACGTTTTCTCGAAACGTAAACGTATCTAGAGAAGCTCGAGTAAGTGTGTATAATGGAGTGCTAGTGCCTGCTTTGATGTATGGAAGCGAATGTTGGGCATGGACGGGAAAGCATAAAAAGAGAGTGACTGCCGTGGAAATGAGGTATTTACATGGTGTATGTGGATATGTAAGACGGCGTGAGCAATAATTTTGTTAAGAGAGGTAGAATGAGTCAGTTAAGATGGTCTGGTCATGTGGAGAGAATGAAGAGTGATCGGCTTTTAAAACGTATATATCTTGGTGAAGTTGAGGGTGCTCGATTATGTGGCCGTCCAGTGTGTATATGGATAGATGTGATTGATAATGTACTAAGAGAGAAAGTTTCCGACTGGGAAGTATGAATGCAATTATAAATGTGGCTGAGGCGAAAGAAAGTGTGCTTAGACAGGAATGTGTGGCGAAGGATGATTGTTTTGTAACTATTAAAACATTTTTATTTATTTGGGTAAAGTGTAAATATTAGATAATTATTATTAATTAAAATAAAAGTTTATTATACCGATAAATGGGTATTAAATATAATTAAAAGATGAAAAACATAACAAACATTAATTAAGACTAAGAATAAACAATATATAACTCACTTATTTTTTGTATAACTATATTTATTTATGTTCACCACTTGTCGACTATCTGTTTATATCACGAACTATTCAATACGCGACGCTTATTTATATCACACTGTCCAATGCCTTCGCTAACAGTGCTTATATACTCCGGCATTTGTGTTCGAGAAATTACTAGAACACTATTCTAGATAAAAACTAAAACACAATAGATTACATCACCCGAGTAAATAAGCAGGTTCGGACAAGTTTGTTGACAACGCACGACTCTCCGTGGCTATTGCGTCATCGCTAAAAACAGACACTCGCTCATCGCTGCGACAGCGGCGGCGACAGCAGCGGGGACTGCGGGCGCTGCACATTAGACTGCCCCCTCGTTAAGACTGTTTCGTCCCGGAACAGTTCGTGATGACGAAATCTGCATGCATTACCCTTGGTGCATTTCGAAGTTTTAAAGAAATGACTACAACAATCTCAAAAAAACATCTTATCAACAACGAAGCCAACAACAACATGGATCAACAATGGAATTTATTAAGTTGACTGTGAATGCGGAAAAGCTTACATAGGAGAAACTAAAAAGGCCACTAGAGATCCGGATGAAAAAACATAAACGACAAACAGAGAAAGGGGAGACTACAAAATCCGGAATAGCGGACGATGCATGGAAACATCACCGTCGAATACTATAACACCAAGCAAACGTCATATCCAAGGAATAACATATCTACAAACGAAAATTCAAAGATTCCCCATTCATAATAACAAACCAAGATAAAGTATTCAGCCATGCCAGTATCGAGATAAAACCAATAGGGAAAAAACTCATCAACTAGGAATCATCATTGAAAATAAACCAACAGAGAACGACAGAACTGCCACAGCCGAGTGAGCAACCAGAACCAACCAATGACGTACCCTCTAATACGCTTGAACATACAACCACGCTTGATCACCCTCACTTCACTACATATAAAGCTCGTAATTTAAGAAAATAGTTGTAGTATCAGTTACCGAAACATTGTGTCTAGTATGTTATAACAATAAAGATAATGAATGTCCAGAAATCAGTTTCATTTAGGTAATAACGAATCATTGTCTTACAAATTCAAAGACAACTTAGAATAGATATCAAGCACAATATGAAATGAAAGAACAAATTAGAAATATTTTATAGTAAATGCTCAAAACAAGCGCCTTCAGCTCGTATGTATGCTTCACAGCGGCGAATAATGGAATGATAGACACGATCAATTACATTTACGATCGTTACGAATGGTAGCAACTTCTCACGTGTGTTAATTTCTATCCTATAAGTCCCCACAGATAATCCATAGGATTTAAATCTGGAAATCGTGGAGGCCAATAGGTAGGACCTCCACGTCCAATCCACCGATTGGGAAAATTTAAACCTCTTGTATTTTGGTAACTAAAAGAGATAAGACATATGTTGATTTAGCATTTTGCTTAGAATGACCTCAGGAATAAGCTGTTAAATAAGTTTGTAACATTAGTCCTGAATCACTCTATATATTAATATCCAGTGACTACTAGACTCGACCTTATACAGAGTGATCAAAACCATCTGATAGTCACGTGACCTGAATAGTTCTCAATATTTTATTCCGCGGAAATAAGTATTAACAGTTGCTTGCAATTCATATGCGTGTATTTTTCTGACAATCTGTCAAATATCTATTCAAATATCCGCTACACTCTTTGTTTATTTTTACCGTCTTTATTACATGCCTTTCATAATTAAATTATCGACAACAGTCTTTTACAAGACTCTTATTAGTGTATTTTATTATTTATTTGGTGAGGTACAGAAAATAATTTTAATAACTTAATTAATGAGTTTTTTATGTTAAGTTACCAACTGAAATGATTTTAACGGACGAACACCACAAGTTTATTGTCGAGGCATATTATTTATAATAAAAATTCGCACGTCTATGAATTTACATACCAAAATTTTCTTCCCAGAAGTCTAGTTTTGATGTCATTGAGGAAAGATGTGGGTCACATGACCATCAGATGGTTTTGATCACTATATATTTAGTAATAAAATTTAGAGAATAATATTTTACTGAAAACTTTAGTTACTTTCATTTTCTCACGTTGCCCTTACTAATGTTAAACTACCTCAAATGCAACCCTACAAAATTAAATAAATCTCAAAAGGTCAAATTCAAATCAGTGTTTACAGCGCCTCTGTTGGGAAAATACGGCGATTAAAATTCCTCCCCGAAGCTTGGATCTCGTAAAGTTTAAGCCGACGTACATTCTGAACTTTATGGAAATACCTCTGCTTAGTTTGCTATTCCAATTTGATTGTGAATGTACTAAGAAAAATCGAAAACTTTGTACTGGAAAAAATTAAACCTTTTATTTTTCAGGTATTACTATCTACTGTTTGTGGTGGTCAATGCAATTTTTCCACAAGCAGTTGCGTATTATGTATTAGGCGAAACTTTGAAGAACAGTATATTTGTTATATTTTTCTTTAGAACCATTCTACAGCTCAATCTTGTTTGGTGTGTGAATAGTCTGGCACATTATTGGGGAGACAAACCGTATAATAAGTAAGTTATCAAAATCAAAACTCCAAAATAAGTTCTGACTCAAATATCAACAATTTTTTCCTATTTTGCACTCATAAAGTGATTGTGTACAATTGTTTTTAACAAAAACAGTGTTACTATGACCAATTTTAAACAAATGTTATTGCGGATACTTTTAAAAATTGCGAAGTTGGTAACAGTCTAAGTGTCAAATAAAATCTTTCATTTAAGTTGTCATTACCTGTCATTTACTTATGGAAAATTATTGAAATTAGATTTTTTATAGTAAAATATTTACATGAAACAGTATTAGGCCAGTCGGCCTTCTCCCTTCAAATTCATCCACTACTCTGACCCGGTTAAAGGTACGATAAAAAGGTTCCAAAATTTGAAGTCAGCATGAAATTCTCCTTCGTGACAAACTTTTAAGAAATCCTTTTAAAATAGTAAACATCTGCAAATCGGCTTAGGTCTTATTTTTTCATCTGAAATTTCGACACGTATTAAATAAGTAATATTGTTTATCTTTAATCGTGCCGAAGTTTCACATAAAAGAATGAGAACTAGGTCCATTTGCAGATGTTAAATATTTTAGAAAGATTTCCTATAAGTTTAAGTTGTTAGTGACTCGCGAACCACTTATTGGCAAAAATCATGTAATACATGACATGATAAAGAATTTCATGATGGATTCAAATTTTCAACGCTTGTTATATCTTTAACCGGGTCAGTGTGGTGTATAAATTTGTTGAAAATCGTCGAAAAAAGTATTTTTCTACAGTCTATATACAAAGTAACCATTTGCGCTCTTTTTTGTCAATGCAAAATGTCACTTTGTCGCGAATGAGCGGCAAACACTCGCTGTCCAAATTTCTAACTATACAATGTTGAGAAATGTTACTTGTGTACATTCTTAATGGAAACGTTTAGTCAGGAACTAATGGTACTGTAGTTTCACATTTACCACCTTCACAAGTCAATCTGACATAACTGCTCTGTCGGTTTATTATATAACCAAACAAAATGCCGCACTATTCTGAAAATAAAATAGGGCATTCATTTACAAAAACAAAAGTCCAAAATGTTTAGATTAGATTGAAGCAATAGCTCAAGAAGAATGGAAAATAACGATAAATTAAAATTAAATATAAAATAAATTGTGTGAACAGTTGTGCTACCACCTGCACAAGTTTGGCCTGAACGCTCTCAATGACCATCCACTTTTTCACTGCACTAGTTTAATGTATTTGTAACAAATAAATTTTTGTTATCGTGGAGGATCCCATTGATTTCGAGAGAATGCCGCGCTGCTGCGTCGCGCGTCTACAACCTCTCAATCGACAATGTCTCATTTTGTGCTCTTAACACACAAATAGCTTTTAAAAATCATCAATAATTGACTTCTTTCGATGTCACCACGACTGTAAACTGTTATAAATAGTAAAACCTATTAGACAAAGTATTAAAAACTTAATATTGAAAATTTTTCATAAATTGTTATTCTATTTTAAAATAACTCTTTGAGAGTTCGTCCTAGATAACCCTTTTTGTACAAATATTTACGAGCTTTAATTTGGCATTCTTGTAAAATTTTGATACGGGCTATAGTTTTTGCACCTTTGATCCAAGATGGCGGCGCGCGCCGAGCCTCTCCAACGTCAAAAACTTTAACTTTTCTTCTCCGTTCCGACCTAAACAACAAATGTTAAAATTGCTTCTACACCACATTTTGTAAGGCAAAGGTCTTTTTTGTCTCCATTGACTGGATTAACTAAACATATTTTTTTCTTTTTCCACCATGGCCCACTTAAATTGAATTTAATAACTAATGTAAGTAAATGTAAGTAATTTAAATATTTTCTATTTTACTAAAAAATTATAAATTTTCAACATAGGACATGCTACATAAACTACACCTATTTTTAACGAAGAATTCATTTAAATAATAAAAATCGGATGTGGCCAGCACATAACTTCCCGTCAATTCCATGTTTAAAATATCAATGGGCTTTAAGTAAAGTATGACTTCCAGTTGGTCATTTGTACACAAAATCTAATTTATTGTTCCAATAAATAGAAAAGTCTGTAATACAAAATTTTGGATATTTTATTTTTTTCCTCGAAAAAAGAACTCCAAATTAAGTACCACTTCCGTATAGTAGTATAATCAAAATCTAATATGTTGTTTCAAATTATACACGAATTTTAAATACCAAATTTGATAAGTTTTGGATCATGTTTTAATATATTTTTTTATCTTTCTGTAAAATACTACTTTCGGTTTATCAATTAAAAAAATCTAATAGGTCGTTCTCATCAATATGAAAGTTTTAAATACCAAATTTGAAAAGTTTTGGATTGTATCAATATATTTTTCACAAAAATATGTTCATAGCTTCAAATAAAGTATTACTTCCGGTTTATCAATTTAAAAAAAAATCTAAAATGTCCTTCCTATTAAGGCGTATTCAGACTCGTGAAATCATCAGCTTGAAACTATAAATTCAATCCTGTGCAATGCCTTTGTGCAACGCCTTTGCGCAACGCGTTCACAGTACCGAAATCACAACTTTACAATTTTCGATATCAAGTGTAGCGCGTTCTATTGAGGCTTTTTAGAATTCTACATATAAACTGTCAAATATACATCAAATTTTTAAATGACGCTTGTCAGTATTTGTTATGCGTGATTTTTCGTTAAACAGAAGGACCAAATTAGAATTGGATATAATTAATTTAATAAATAAGGAACAGGATGAATAAAATTAACATTTTATTGTACAAATATATATGCAGTATAAGTTTTTTTTGTTGTTCAAATATGTATTACATAAGTTTTGTTTTGTTTTTTAATACACATACATTAGGTACGTTCAATAAGCCAAGCAAAACAAGCAACCGGAAGTAAAATTTGTTGAACGATTTTGCTAGCCTAGCATTTGCTTGATTTGCTCGCAAGCAATCCAAGCCACAATTTTCTTGCTTGTCTTGCTAAGTGTCAAATATTATGGCGGGAAATGCAAATTTTACATACATGAAGTTTACTTATTTCTTTATATAGTGTGTGTCTACCAACCACATGTAAAAAAGGCTTTGAGAGTTTTGTGCTGGATGTTTATAACATTATTAAATTTGAAATATTTTGTTATAGTCAATATAGCTTCTTCCAAATTAATCCCACTATCTGAAAATAAATATTTAAATTCATTTTCGATATGTTCGCAAACCAAGAAAAGAAATACAACAGGTACACAATTACATAATGTTATATATGACATCTATATAGGTTTCTCGATGACAGTTGTGGATGACAGTTCGTCGTATAGCTAGCAAATCGTTCAGCGCACTAAGCAACAAGTCGCGTTTGCTTACCTAGCATTTGCTAGATTTGCTTACTTCATTGAACGCACCTATTATATATGCATAATAAATAAATTTATACAATATATTGCTGCCATGAAACTTGTCCAAGTTCACTATTTATTTTCTACGTTGTAGATTTAACAAATGTTTGTTCCATAGATATGCAGCGCACAATATTCTGTGCCTCATTATAACCGCAACAAATTCATTATTCATTTTATTTCCGACTCTGAAACTAAGGTTATTTGCGGAACTGTCATCAAGACTACAACTGTGTTGTGATTGGTGCAATCAGTGACCAAAGCGTTGCACAAGATTGAAATGTTTAGCGTTTGCATACTTTTCGTTTGAAACAGATTCGTTGCACGAAACCACTGCACACGCATTTCTATTGGTCGAACGACTATACAAGATTGAATTTCTAGTTTCAAGTTTGTGATTTCGGAAGTCTGAATGAACCTTTAATATAAAAGTTTTAAATACCAAATTTGAAACGTTTTAGTATATATCATAAAATATTTTTCACGAAAATCTCTTCAGAGCATCAAGTAAAATATCATTGCCGGTTTATCAATTTTAGAAAAAATCTAATATGTAAATTCCCCTTGATATAGAAGTCTTAAATACTAGAATTGAAAAGTTTTGGATTATATTCTAATATAAGTTTTCATTAAAAACTGTTATGGGCTTCAAGTAAAGTATCACTTCCGGTTATCCAATTTTACCCAAAATCTAATCAAGTCTTTATATAAATGTAGAAAGCTTAAATACGGATAATAGAAATTATCGGAAGTTTGTTGTAAGAGTTATCGTCACACACACACACACACACACACACACACACACACACACACACACACACGCACGCACCACGCACGCACGCACGCACCACGCACGCACGCACCACGCACGCACGCACCACGCTCGCACGCACGCACACACACACACACACAATCATCGTAAAAATAGTAAAAACGTGTTGTGGGGACCCTAATTCGTGCTTATTTACTGAAAACACTTCTAATTTTGTGAACTTCAACTTTACGTTCACGTAAAAATTACAATTTTCAAAAATTTTCTATTATTAAAATATATTATTGTAAACAAAAGCTTTCTTTATAAAACTGTTTTTACAGATTATAGTAATTCGTTTCCGTTCTCGAGATATAGAGTGATAAAGGTGGCCGTTATTAGTGAAAAAATCAAAAAAGTTTGATTACGCCGGAAATGGTTGATTATGAGTAATTTTTTTTTATGGTTTCATACGTAAAAATTTCTACTGAATTCAATGGTAAAATAAATATAGCATTTCAGTTAGAGTCTACGTCCAGTTAAACCGGAAGTGCTACTGTTTTCAAAATATTAGCTGAAACGGGCATGTCGAAAAACTCTTACATACCAAATTTCGTAAAATAATATTGAATAGTTTTTAAAATAACGATAACGTAAAGCTGTATACCTACTTTGTTGTAATAAAAAATTACGAACTTAAATAAAATAAAAAAGGTCGTGTTCTGTCACAAGACCCAACTATCTATGAACACCCAGCATTAGGTTTTGGGCGACAGTTACATCGATTTCTCAGACTTCACAGTGAGCAACTCCGATATTAAGGTTAAAGTTAAAAATTAACCACTGAGTTACAGAATAGGGCCCAAATTTGGTTAATTCTGACCTCGCATCTTGTCACTATGCAACCAAACTCAAAATTGGCTAACAGATCAAAACGTACCATTTGTTCCACGAAACGACAATTCCCCTAATCTTTTTGGGCTCTTTTATCTCGAAAAGTTTATGATGAAAGTTTTGAAGCGCAAAATGAGGACAAACTTCGACGCAGAATATTCAGAAATTTAGGAATGTTAGAGATATTGGTATAAATGTCTCCCAGACCCAAAACCCAATGCTAGGTATCTGCAGAAAATTGCACCTTGTGGAACAACACGGCCCTCTTTATTTTATATTATTTCATAATTTTGTTGTTTATGAAACAGTTAATTATTAAGAATTACAATAAGTAAATAAATGTATACTTTATTACAAAAAAAAAAAAAAATGTTGATATTTGTGCCAAATCTTATGAGATATACGTTATTTCAGAAATTGTCATTTTAATTTTAGAACTTGTCCAATATAATTCAGAGTAATCAATTTATTTTATTTAAAAAAACACCGATAATTTACTTCTAAGTATTAAATACTTAATATTGTTTATTTTTTGTGTATTTTTTTTCATAAATTGTTATTCTGGTTAACTGTGTTTAAAAAAATGTAAGAGTTCATTTTTGTACAAAAATTTACGCGTTTTAATTTTGTATTCTTATAAAATTTTGATACGGGCTACTGTTTTTGAGAAAATAACCCAAAAAAAACTCATTTTTTGTACCTTTGATCCAAGATGGCGGCTTGCGCCGAGTCTTCCCAAGGTCAAAAACTTGAAATTTTCATCCCCATGCCAACTTAATCAACATATGTAAAAATAGTTTTCGTACTCATGCATTGAAATGTGTTGTTTTACGTCTCCTTAGCAACGTCCGAAACGTCAATTTCCCAGGTCTCCATCAGATAAGCGACCGGGAAATTTTGGAAAAAACACTCCTATTTCTAAAGCATTTCTTAAAAAAGTATAGTTTGTCAAACATTCTTTCGCCTAATAATAATAATAAAAATAATAATAATAATAATAATATATTTAATTTTAAAATAATGATATTAGTGCATTTTGTTTACAATATTGGCAACAATTTCTGCTTGGTGCGAGTCGGCAAGATAGAGCACTCGAAAAGTCGGTAAAACATAACCAACAAACGTAATATAATTGGAACAAAATATTAAAAAACTTAACAGGTTTATTAATTTAATTTGCTATATAATTCAAGTGAAATACTTGGTAAATAATAAATAGTTATTTAGATACCATGACTAACAATACAGTACATAAAAAAAACATTAAAATAATTTAAATTTGACACATCACTCTGAAATTAGCTACAAAGCAGTGTTATGTAATAAATTTTTAATAAATAAAATTATTTGTAAACAAATGACTAATTATTAGTTTTATACTATTCGTACGAAAAATATTGTACAAACTACATGCGTGAACTTGGTTCTCGCATGCTCACGCCGCCAAACACTCATCCAGGAACCAAGCATTCACGCACTTGGTATATAAATAACTATTCTACATCACCCTTTGCAGGGTAAATAACAATAAATATTTATTTATATCTGAATTACATTTTTTTGTGATTTCTGATATTAAATTGATTACTCTCAATTAAAAGTTAAATGTTTTGTAAATAAGCTCTTCTTTTCCTCAGAGATATAATGGCGTCCCAAAACGCCATAATGGCATTCTTGTTACTGGGAGAAGGATGGCATAATTTCCACCATACTTTCCCTTTCGACTACCGAATCGGGGAACGAGGACAGAAACACGTATTCGCTGCTAACGTTATTGAATTGTGTGAGAAACTCGGCTTGGCGTCAAATTTGCGCTGCGCCACACAAAACGAAATCGATCGAGCAGTTGAATTAAATAACAGGAAGATTCGAGAAGAAATGGAACAGAAGGAGAGAGAGAAGAAGATGACAACGGGAGTACATTGAACTATTGTTGTTGGAACGAAAACCACACTCTATCTGTTCTGGGGTGCGTTCCAAAACCTTACTCTGGAGTATCGAGTATGGTAAAATCCGTTCCAAAACTATTGCGCTTACTCTTAGAGTTTACGCGATAAACGTTCCAAAATTCGGAGTACGCACTCTAGAGCATACTCTTTGTACTCTGCTACGCTAGTAGGGTACGAAATACTCCAATGAGAATTTGTGTGTCTTACGCAAATTTTTACAACGAAACATACAGAAATCGAATTTGAAATAAAAATAAATCTTGAAAATTATCAATACATTGGAGTAATTGATAATTATTTATCTTATAAAAAAGTCATTTAAAAAACATAATAGTAAAACCCGTATTAATTGTAAAAAATGTCTTGATAAAACAGGAAGTGCACACAATAAATAATTTTTGGTACTCAAAATGTCGTATCAAAAAGATATTTTCTTATTTTAAGGTTATGTTATTTTATTTACACATAGCCGTTCCGAAATACTCCGGCAAATATAGTCACGTGACCGTACTCCAAGTAGGGAATCCACTTACTTTGTATCTTTGTTTTGGAACGCACCCCTGAAAGCAATTTGAAGTGATGGCTATAGCTACTATTTGTTAATACATAATTTGTAAGTCTTGAATTTAACATAATAAAATTTTGTTGACTAACTTTACTAATTCATTACAACCTTCACATTCATAATCAAAGTTCATTCTGGCTTAATAGACCATTCCAGAAATTTACTTTTTGAACTAAAAAGTTAGTGCCGTTAAATGGCGACATTTCAAGTTTATACGCGACTCCGGTATTTTGTTTTAAATTTTAGAACTACACAGAAGTTGTTAATATGAATTTGAATATAAAATATGATTTCAATTCTTATTTTGCAAATAAAAACTTATTTTACTATATGAAAAAAATTAAGTCCATTCATCAATCAATTATAAAAATTGTATTACTATACCTAACCTAACTTTTTTTTCTAAACCAGACAAAACATTTCAAATGGCATATAAACAAGGGTATATGGCAATCGGCACTAACTTTTTGTCGCAGTCTAATACTTGGCGCATGCGCTTTGAATTTCTGAAATGGTCTATTGGTTAGTATTTGTTTTAAATATTGTATACAAAAATATTTAATAAAAATGAATTTCTTTAAAGTTTTGTAATAGTTAATAATGAACTCTTTCATAAGCATCAAATTAAGAATTAAAATGAAATAAAGAGGCCCGTGTTCTTCCACGAGACGTAAATATCTGTGAGCACCTGGGTTTGGGTTTGTTTTGGACGACATTTGGGGGAGAAATGCCATGAATGAGACAATTTTACAAATCTTTCATTAAAATCATTATTATTGATTCTGGACTAAAAGTTAAAAAATCTGATGTGGCCAGCACATTACCTTCCGTCAGTTCTATTTACTTTGTACAAATTCCACACAGAAAGTTTCTTGCAAAAGATTCAATATTTCTAGTACATTACCTTAAGTCAGTTCTATGTATTTTGTACAAATTCCATACAGAAAGTTTATATATTTCCAGTAAAATTATAATACAAACATACTATGTCAATTGTAGGGTACCTTTATATACAGGGTATGGCCATGGGCCAAGATCGCCGCCAATACCGGCCCGTTATCATGTTGTCAACTGTCAAACATACTGAGAATAGGATGAATTTACGGTTCCCTATTTATTTAAAAGATGGTAAGTAATTTGATATTGTATTACAGCGGAATATTAAATAATTACTTTATGAAATTATAAAGATAATAACAATTAATTTATTACATAAATATTATTATGACATATTTAGGTACCCCCATCTTATTTTCCAGCGAAAATCTTTCGTTATCCAGCGATTTTAAGTCTGTAAACTATAAATCTACAAACTATTTTGTTTCATATATTATTAAAAATAATAATGTTACCACTTATTATGTCTCACAACAAGGAACATACGAATTAAACACTACATTCACTTACATTTCCATCACCAATAAGATCATAATTTAACCCGCTTATTTAGCTATTTCCAAAATTCTGCTCGAACTAAATTTTATCATTCCGATACCTTCACAATATCACAAATCTGCACTATATCTGCAGTCAGGTATTTATTTAATCTAATCCTACTTCACTTCTGATGAAATTGTTAGTACTTTTCACGTCTCACAAGGAAGGACACAAGATCAAACGAAATAACACTACATTCATTTAGTAAACCTTTATTCCACAATGCCCAAATACATAATAATCCTAATAAATTTCATTCCATTCCATTAAAACAGTGACGTAACCCGGGTGTCTATATAATTTCCAACGTAGTACGTCAGCCTCATGTTATTACGCCAACTAGAATAATTTGTATTTTGTAATAAATATATATATATATATATATATATATATATATATATATATATATATATATATATATATATATATATATATATATATATATATATAAATGATCGTAATTTGAAATGACTGTCTACAAAGGATGAGAGAGAGGATAGTAGAAGTAAAAATGAAACAATGCAAATTTCTCCCAAAAGAGTACAACTCTTTATTTATTATATTAATAACATGTCATTAGTCATTAACTATGTCGGTATAACAAGCAATAGTTTTAACTTGTGTTGTGGGTTGTACAAATCGCCAGGCTTAATGTGTGATGTCTAAAACCTGATGCGTCGCCCTGCATTGACTAGGACGGCGAAGACGCATCTTCTCCGGAGATGCTTCTCCTTTGTGCCAGGGGAAAAACCGCCCGCAAAAACGGGCAGAGAATTGGCCATGACATTACCACATCTTGATCAGTTGTAGTAAACTGGATGTAGCCTGGACCAAATGGCTTCGTCAAGCAGAAACGTGATCATCAACGTCAACTTGATGTCATTAAGTAGCAGAAGATATTTACAATCATCTCTGTATTTACATAAATTAATTAATAATAATATTTATGACCCATGTAGTCTTGAGCTAATACCATTTCATATTCCACGAGTCACTTCAGGAAATAAAATACAACTTCATTTTAAAACAGATAGGATATAGGATTATGAATTGAAATCTCCAAGATAACTCTGTGTAGCATATAACAATATATAAAGTATTATTGAGATTGCCATATTTGGGGACTCCTTACCTAGATTAGATTTAAGGGTATATTAATAAACAATTTTTCAGAACATTACTTGTAAATTTTATATTTTTATTAATTATTTACTGTTTCAATACATTTTTATAAATTTATATAATCGTCCTGTAATTGGAATTTTCTATCCTGTTGGATTAATTTATTAATAAATAAATATAAAATATGGGCCGGTGTTCGGCACCCGGAAAAGTGATATAAAATAGAAACATAGCCGACAGTAGAGCAACATGTGTTTCTGGTTTAATAAATAAGTCAAATGCTGTAACAGACATACATGAAAATCAAGCACATCCCACTTAAGGGTTTAGCATAGACCCGAAAATAATAATAATAAGAGCTCGACTGACTCACTCCACTCTCTTAACAACATTCTGACTAACCGTACATCTTCATACAGCAAAAATTCCTTACCTTCAACATTAAAGTGACCGATTTTCGGTAGCGAAATACCGCATCCGGATCACAATAATAGTTACAAAACAATCATCTTTCGCCATACATATCTTTCGAAGCACACTTCTTTCGCTTCGGTCACATTCATATCCCGTAATGATATATTTAAGAAATAAGTGTACAATTATTATTATTATTACCCACTCTTGCCCTGAGTGTATAATAATTGGGGTAAACGGCAAAAATATAAACGTATAAAAACTATAAAGCTGGTCGACATCGTTAATTTATGGACGATACGAAAAATCTTACTACTATGCCCAGATTTTAAACCCGTGAAAGTAATGGTGAGCGGCGTAACTCAGTGGTAGATTAGGGGTGAGTTTTACACAACGAAGAGGGAGAGGGCGCCAGTCGAAATAAAATTCAGCCCCTCTCAACCGGACGTGTTTCGACACACGGCACGGAACTGGGAAGATGCGGCAAAAAGGAAATATAGTGATGTTAACGAGAATGGTAATAGGGGAACATGCTTCGAACATAAACTCTGTACGTAAAATAGAACGAATATTTAATAGCCGTACTCTTACAACCAAAAACCCCTTAAGCCCGGTTCGCGGGAACATTCAAATAATTTTAATAACCAAACAATACTGAATCGTGCGTGTCTGCGAGCAGTTGGCATTGACAAAAAGTAACTAATATTTCAAAATGTGCGCGTCGTTGGCCAAAGATATGCGCGTCAATCGCAGTAAATAAACAACTTGAACGGTATTCTAACCTAATCGAAGTCGTTCGCAGATTCGTACTCTAGTTTACAAGTGAATTAAATATACAAGTCAACCGCGAATCGGCTTGGTAAACAAGGGTGTACGTTGAACAATTATATAAAGCGTAAGTACAACTAATATAAGTAGTCGATTTTGACATTACATAATACACATGAATGCAGGTTGAGATATGACAGTACGTTTGCCATAAATGAGTTGAACAACAGGGAAGCCGTTGTCCCAATAAATAACATGGAATAATAAAGTGAAAAGAACTCTTATCTGGTCGCTGGCGCTGGGCTGACACGGCTGGCTGTGAGTTTGGAGGCGGCAGATGACACCAAAAGCTCCGATCCCAGACGAGGTGTGTGCCGATAGCCAAACCAGGTGCACCAGGTGTTTTTCCCGTAAGTACAGGAAACTGTGGTGGCGAATAGTGGTGGTAGCTTCCAGATAATCAGTCGGAGGCGTCAAACAGCACAGGTATTTCATCAACGGAAGCTGAACAATCAACCTTGAGGTTCGATTCGGTAAACGTGACAAAACGGTAACGTAAGAAAACGTAACTTGAGAACGTAAACGAAAAATAAAAGCCTAAAAAGAACGATTACTGTTAGAACTCGAGGCGACGAAAATACAAGAGAACGGTAAGTGAATCACATGTGCAAACTCACCTAAGTTGATATGCGGCTTTAAAAGTAAATTCAGTTGCAGGACTGTATTAAATCCCGAATACACGGAGGAACCACTGTTCCAAAAAATTAGTTGCCGTACAAAAATTCCCTCACACGAGGATAATATTTCGGAAAACGATAAAAACGGTAACTTCAGCGACACCAAAATTGTACGTGCAACTCCACAGGCTGCTAACGAAGAAGACTTGAAAAATGAAGATTTTGCAATCCTTTACCAATAAACACGTTAAATCTTTGCACAAGCGTCGGTGGAGGTCGTTCACCTGGCCTTGAGAATGAACTAGCTGAGTGGGTCAAGATGACGAAGACGACCGCAACGCGGGGACGTCATCAAGATTGACTGAGATGTAGGCGTAAGAGAAATCGACATGTAACATCCCCAATTCGACATCATGTGTAACATCTTCATGGTCACTGTGCAATATTTTGCCTCTCAAAACATTTTCTCATTCTGTCACTATCTTGAATTTGCTTATGTTTTCTTTGTGGCAAATTGGTAGATGGTACTGCATTTCGTTTGAGATGTTTGCTTGTCTTGTTTTCACTGCCTACAAATAGTAATCAAAAGTACAGAAAAAAGTATTTTAATAGCAGCCCTATTTATTTTAAACTATGTGCTTACCATGAAAATAATCATTTTCTGTGAAATGTAGAGAGCACGTGAATGAACTTTTTTCCCTATTTGTAATCGCATAATCCATGCTGCATGTTTGTCAATTAATTGTGTAACCCCAAATTTAGTTATGAATTCCACTTTATGTGTTCCTTTCTTAGGAAATAAGTGAAAGGATACGTTCGGATGTTTTTTTTTTACAGATTTTCATCCTGGTACGCAACAATAATCGTTCGACATTATTTATTCTATCAAAACACAAAAAGTATCCCAATTATCTATATAAAACAGTACAAAATGAATCCTGGATAGAGTAGTTCCTAAAATGACCGCTAGATCGCGTAACACTTAGCTGCATTTGCCTATACATATATTATTAGTTGATTTTCAGTAGTATGGCTTCTAAAAATACACTGCTCGAAACCGTACAGGGATATTTTAATAATTCAATGTAAAATGAAAATGTTAAATTATATTCCAAGTATTTTTTAGGAAAAATAATACGTAATAGCTATTTTTCATATTATATTGTTACTAATGACGCAATTTTTTTTTGTTTTCATCTGATTAACATTTTTTTATAACAACGTGACATTCATCACAAGAAAAAATGTTATGTGCCGTTGGTATGTTGACGTCGAATTTGAAGACTGAGAATTGTCGTAAGTCGGTTATGTCATGGTTATACGGATACTGACGGTGTACGTAACCAACATCATGGCAATACACGTATTACAACCGCAATGCAAAACCGTCATGTCCAATTTAGTGGTCGACGAAATCTAACTTGTACTGTACGCCAACTCCAATATCGGTTAAATCGGACACATGGCGTATTGTTTATAAAGGTAATTAGTGTTCAAGCTTTAAAGGTAGGGAATCGCAGAGGGCGTCTTTTATGGGTATATGACCACCAAAATTTCGTTCTCCGGTGAATCCAGATACGGTATTTACAGCGATTCAATAAGAATCCGAGTATGGAGCCAGTCAGATCGCTTAAATCGCTAGAAGATATTCCAAAAAGTCAATTTTTTTAGAGGTGATACAAACATGATGTAGGTTGGCATAAGCATTGTAGGACAAATTGATCTCGTTTTGATCCAAGGCAATATGACAAGTCAAATTTACATTTAACAGGTTATTTTACCTGTCGTAGTACCATATGCAGATGCGGTGGATGAAAATTTTGTTTTAATGCAGGATAATGCTAATCCACACACTGCACAAATTGTAATGGATGTGTTATATCAGCAACAAATTTCGTTATTGCCGCAGACTCATTAGTCCCCAGATATGAATTCGTTAGAACATACTTTTGGGATATGTTGCAGAGAATGGTGACAAATGCAACTGACCATATTAGTGATCACCGAGACCTTTTCACAGTTATTCAAAGACAGTGGAAAACAATACCACAAGAAGACATCGAAATTTTAATTTTATGCATACCTAACTTTATTAAAGCATTTATAAATAATAGTAGAGGTCAATCTAGTTACTAGAAATTATATTAACTCGCGTGTATTGAATTTATATTACATTTAATCATTTTACATTTTAAGGCTGTTTGTTTGCTCACAGAATTCCTAATTAAAAGCTTAAGTTTAACTGCTTTTTTAAGTTCTAATTTGGGATTTCTGTATCATTTTAGTTAAATCATATTGTAGAGAAACAAGTTTGTTTAATAAATACATAGGAAAATCGAAGTTATACAACTTTTTTATAAATTTGATTAACATTTTTTGTTTTCTTTCCGACCATACCAAATTTATTAGTATTAACTTTATTTATTTGTTAAAATTAATTACTTTCTTTCGCTCTATTTTTATCGTTAAGGGATGTTAATTTAATATTTGAGAGGGCTATGGCCTATGACAATATTGTAGAACTGAATATGTAATGCCGAGGAATTGACGGAATCGTGCTTAATAATGTTATGAATGAATTAAGAAGACGTACTTTAGTATGTATTAATGTAAATTAGGGACGTGTTGAATAAATGTTTTGTTGTAAATTTCTTATTTCATACTACCATTAAATTACAAATAAATGAAATTAATGCTGTTTTCATAATAAATTTTATCTTCACTTTAACATTTTAAATTACAATGAAAGTTGTGTTCGTTTTCATAATATAACTTTAACACTTCTTCGCACGATCAACTATGGTCAAAAATATATCAGCTAGGGGTGAGTGGAAAAATCACGAGACTACTACGAAATATATACAATCAGGCAACAATACAAGTTAGCACTAGCTCAGGACCTTCGAACCCTATTGAGGTGTCAAAAGGTATCGTACAAGGGCAATGCACGAGCCCACTTCTCTTTGCCTTATATATATCAGACTTTGAAATGGCGTTTCGAAATCAAGAACTAGAAGGCGTATACATTAACCACAACACGGATATTTTATCGTTACAATATGCCGACGACATTGTGCTATTCTCTCACTGTCCCTTTGATATCCAAAGAAAGTTAAAAGTATTAGAATCATACTGCAACCCTTTAAATTTAAAAATTAACCCAAATAAAACCAAAGTCATGCATTTCCACCAGGGGAGACCACGAAAGCAGAAAATCAAATTCACATGTCAAGACAATGAAATAAGCTATACCACGTCATACACCTATTTAGGTATCACATATAAAACTTCGGGAATATTTGCAGAAAATGCACAAATTGTGTTCAACAAATCAAAGAAAGTAACAGCAAACATAAAAAATACTTTAATAAAATCTAAAACTTTTAACTGGGAAACTATAAATAAACTTTATGAAAGCTTAGTAATACCAACCTTATTATATGCTGGCGAAACATGGGTATTCAATTACTCAGACGTAGTTGAAAAAGGACAAACGAACTATTTTAAAAACATCCTAGGTTGGAAGAAAACTACACCAAACTACATTGTTCGGCAAGAAGTTAACCATAGCAAACTTGAATTATTAATTATTAAAAGTATGTTGAACTGGTGGCATAAAATCCTGCTTATGACAGAAACCAGATACGCAAAAATATGCTACAACAAACTAGTCTCTCTGAACGAAAAAAACTCGATACCAGCACCTAAACAAGAAAAATTAAACTGGGCAAGACAAATACAAATGATTCTTGACAAATGTAACTTTTCACATATATGGAAAAATCAAAATCTCTTAGAAGTCAAAAAAGAGATGACAAACATCGTAAACTCCTATAACCAACACCTATATAACACTGATATTAGGCGTATTTATGAGGCGCCGTTTGGGCCAAAATAAAAGTTTCTGTGATATATATATATATATATATATATATATATATATATATATATATATATATATATATATATAAAATTTCGTGATATATAATATTTTGCTATGTTGATATATACAATTTTTAGTTTTATGAAATGCCGCAATATAATGAGGGCGCTCACTTTTGTGTTTTTATCTACTTATGTTGATAAAAGCACAAAAGTGAGCGCCCTCATTATATTGCGGCATTTCATAGAACTAAAAATTGTATATATCACAATGAAAATTGTATATATCAACATGGCAAAATATTATATATCACGAAATTTTATAAGTGAGCGCCCTCATTATATTGCGGCATTTCATAGAACTAAAAATAGTATATATCATAATGAAAATTGTTATATCAACATGGTAAAATATTATATATCACTAAATTTTTTATATGTTAAGAAACTTTTATTTTGGCCCAAACGGCGCCTCATACGTATTACTCACTCCTCCTATAATCCTTACTACAAGTCTTATATTTTCGCAAATGTTTTCCAGTCTTTTAATAACTTTCCTTCCATAATCCTGAAGACTATAGATCAATTACGAGTAGCTAACACAAAAAAATTTCAACTTTTCCGAGATGGTACAAATTTCAGCTTCAATGAGCAGGAGTCTTGTTCAATTTGTAACACATACCAAGTAGACAGCCTACAACATTCCCTTTTCCACTGCCCCATTTTCGAGCTAATTAGAAGAGAGCATATCACAAAATACCTGGTCAACATCGATCCCGAAAACTTCAACAAAGCACTATTATCCGAATTTACTACTAGTAAAGTGTACGATATCTATAAGTTTATTAACAATTCGATTAAACTGAAGGCTTTCATACAAAGCATCTAAAATAAACATGTAACAAGCATTGAATACCAAACCGACGATTGTAAACATATATTTGAATATTGTCAACTTCTTGTATAAGTTTTTCTTGAACAAATAAATTATATTATTATTATTTAACACTTCTTTAGCGAGCAGTTTCGCATTTCTTCAAATTATAGATAAAGTCTAAAAGTAATTTTAATTAAAATCTTAAAGTATGTCTGATTATAAAAACGGCCCTTATTAACATAATATCAAGAAAACAAATGCTGTCATAGCCCTCTCACAAATTAAATTACATCTCTTTACGATAAAAATTGAGTAAAAGAAAGTATTTTTAACAAATGAATAATGTTAATACTAATAAATTTGATATTGTCGGAAAGAGAACGAAAAATGCAATCCAAATTTATAAAAAAATAGTATAGGACGTATTTAGTTTTACAAAGTTGATGTCACTTTCGTTTATACCGGAACTTCTACAATTACATATTTCACCCACTTAAATCACAAATATTGCGCTGATTAAATTATGTCCTATAAGCAATATGTGTGTCTGCAATAATAAGCGAGAAAAAGGGTATATCCACTTTTTCAAGCACACTGTATACAGGGTATAACAGCTAAACCAGCTACCTCAAATAATTTCTATATTATTAAAGATACAATGAAATGCTGTAAGACAATCTTATAGAAGACCAAAGGGGACATCCGTTTAGTGAAGAAAATATTTTTTTAAACTAGTGGTTCTCAAGTTACAAACAAAAGTTATATTTTCTTAAATGGGATGATATATATATTTTTTAGGCTCATTCGATAGAGTAATTTTTCTGAATTCAACCATGTGATTATTTCATATCCTTGCGTAACAAAAATATTGAGAAAAATTTAAATGAAATTTAAATGAATTTGATTTTTACAGTAATTTCTCAGTAGGCTATGTACGAAAAACAATTGATCTTAAATTAAAATGAAACAAATATTTGTTAATAACGTTATAAACAGTGTTCTATTTGATTTCTGTCCTAAATAATTCAAATTGAAAAATAAAAGTTTTTGTTTTTCGTACATAGCCTACTGAAAAATAACTATAAAAAATAAATATATTTAAATTACAACTGAATATTTCTCAATAGTTTTGTTATATAAAGGTATAAAATGTTCATATGGTTGAGTTCAGAAAAAAATACTCTATCGAATGGGCCTAAAAAATATATATCATCCCATTGTATTGTAACTTGAGAACCATTGATTTAAAAAAATATATTTTTTTGTATATGTATTGCAAGTAGGTAGATTACTTAAATTTGGAATTTCACTTTTCCCTCTCTTGAATCTATTCACAACACAACGTTTTTAAAGCTTCTCTGTCTAAAAACCCCATATAGTGTAAAAGCTAAATAATTTAATGCTCGGCCATTAGTGACATAAGGGAAAGAAAGGATTAAATTCTTAAATAATATTTTGCACACAAATATGACAGGTAAAAGAAAAATAATGAGAAAAGTTGAATTTCCAAAAGTGAAGGATGCCGTGTATTCTTGATTTTTGTAACAAAGACATGCTTCTGAAAAATAATTTTATGCCCAGTTGTACGTCGATTTCGAAGACAACGACCAATTTGAAGCCAGCAGAGGCTGGTTCCAAGGGTTTCAGGAATGATTTGTAATGAATTATTTATAAATAACGGGTAAAAAACCTCTCCATTGACGAAACAGCTTTGGAATCATTCCGAATTAAATTGCAAGAGATAATAAAAGATATTGGTTTAGGTAACAATAAAATTTATAATGCAGACGTATCCGAATTATTTTGACGTCTCGCTGACAAGACTTTGGTTCATATGCTGACGAAAAAGAAACACCCGGATAAAATTAGCAAGAAAAAATTACCGGTATGCTGTGCAGCAATAGAAACGGCAATCATAACCAGAAAATTTTCGTTGTTGGTAAATCCCGCAATCCTAGATCATTGAAAAACACACATTTGTCTGTACGCTCCTACGGTCAAAAAGAGTGTGGATCATTAAAGAAATTTTCAAGGATTGGTTCTACAAAGAGTATGTGCCAAATGTAAGATGAGAACTAAGGCAGAATCAATTAGAAGAAAAAGAGCTTCACATTGCAATTCTTCATGTACCTACACCAAGACTACAGAAGCACTCGATTTAGAACCGTTTATAAATTAGTGCATTTCCCGGGCATCAGTTTGTGTCTCCACTTTCGCCATGTGAAATTATTATAATATATTAATATAATTTTATGTTATGTAATCAATGACGGACTCATGTTGTGTATATGAGCAATAATATAAGGCATTAGATTTATATTAATATTTTTTGTATTTATTTTTTCTTGAGCACCATACGGTAAAATTAAAAGTTGCCGGGCCTGGTTAAGGGGTAATTATAATAGTTTTAGTTCTAATAAGTGTTGCTCGTTTCGTATTCCCAGCCATTATTGTAAACTTTTCTGCTAAGAAATGCTCAAAAGTCTTCCATCTGTCGCGACTGAGAAACATTTGAGGGATTATGCCCTCTCTCTGTTTCGTAAAATGTTGGTTCCTCAATGCTCTGCAGCATCTGAACCTTCGCTCAAGCTGAGCCGCTGACTACTTAGATACATTATTTCTTTTTTGACATTTTAAATCATTCCTGACCAAAGTTCTACTAACAATCATTTTTAAAATTCTAAATCATCGAGTTAATTCGCGCGATGACGTTCTAACTTTGTCTTGGGTACTTCGAATGAGACTGCTGATTCGATTTGGGGGCCAAAGTTCGGTCGCCCACTATTTGGTAAATTAAAATATACTACACCTTCTTCACATTTCCGTTTAGTTTGGTCCGTAAATAGTCGTCTGTCTAATATTTTGATTTCCAAAAACGTTAACAATTTCACGTTTCAGTTATCTGTTCAACTAACCTATAGATAGATTTGCGTATTTCAAGTTTGTATAACATCTATCGAAACATTTTCTGGCAATATTAACATGGTATTTATATTGTAAAACAATTATTATGTATTTATTATGTCCAGTGATAACTAGATTAGACCTTATTTCGTAATAAAATTTGGAGCGTAATTTTTTTTTCAAAACTTTTTTACATATATTATAAATAAAAGAGTAGTTTTAGACAAATCTGAATAATAGTCCAGTAAATGAAGGATTTTATCCTACAAAAGGTCGGGTAGTTCTGAATTTTTGATATGTTGTATAGGGTGGTTGGTTAATGAAAAATCCAAATTTCCAGAAATCCCCTTCCTCCGCTCCCTCCACCATCCTGTAAAAACAACCAGAAATCGGTGAACTACCCGACCTTTCGTAAGGTAACTCCCTTTTTCGACCTCTTTTCACTGGACTATAAATTTCAGGCATTCAGGGAGTATTTCAAATAATTTTAGGACGTCCTGAATTACATAATATTTCAGTTTACTTGATGAATTTGTGTAAATAATTTAGAAATTGCGATATGAGGAAATTTGGGAGAAAAACATTAAAACTAGACCAACATAAACATCTGTTTGATACGACATAGATGATAACCTTGACTTTTTTGCGTTATTAAAGATTTATAATATTAATTTATCTTTATTTTGTTTGTTTCAGAATGTTTTTGTTGGATAAGATCGTCATGCTTATATTGTACAGTTCTTTTTTATATGTTTTATATAATTTAAATATACATTGTTTTATACAGGTGTCCCAGAACGAGCTTACGCTATCTTTATTTTAAAAACTACTGAATATTATTTTGACGAAATATGGTATCTAGGGGTTTTCCCACATGCCCGTCTCAATTAAAATATAAAAAATCAGTAGCACTTCCGGTTGAACCGGAAGTAGACCCTAATTTTCTCATTTTAAATGGAATACTATATTTTTTTATTTTACCATTGAATTCAGCGGAAATTTAATATACGAAACAATATAAATATTTTACTCTAAATAAACCACTTCCGGCATAATTAAACTTTTTTTTTGATTATTTCTGGAAAAAAAGGCCACTTCTCTATCACTTGATATCTCGAGAATGGAATAGAATTTCCATAATCTGTAAAGACTGTTTTATAAAGAAAGCTTCTTTTACGCTAATATAAATTAATAATCGTCAATTTTTGGAAAATGTATATGTGTGTGTGTAGGGGCGCGCGCATGCGTGTGTGTTTGTGTGTGTGTATGTGAGTGTATGTATGCGCGCGTGTGTGTGTTTGTGTGCGTGCGCGCGCGTGTGTGTGAGTGCGCACGTGTGTGTGTGAGTGCGCGCTTGTGTGTGTGCGCGCGCGCGTTTATGTGTGTGTGTGTGTGGGTGCGCGGGCGTGTGTGTGTGCATGTATGTGTGTTCATGTATGTGTGTGTATGTATGTGTGTGTGTCCGTGTGTGACAAAAATTTCGCCTGCGATAACTAATACTACAATTCCAAAAATTATAATTCTTTCGTATTATTTTTTGTTACATCCATATGAAAAGCTGATTAGAGTTTGGTTATAATTGGTCAATCGGAAATACCCTCATTTGAAGATTTTAACAGTTTTTCTTGAATAAACGATATTAAATATCATTTTTTACATTTAATGTTATTATAAATATTAAAGAATATTTTATTCTCTATATGATTTAAATGCATTTTACACTTCCTATTAAATGAATATATAGTTAAAAAATTATAAAGAAATTAAATATTAGCCAGCTATGCCATAACTCTGGAAACAGCTGCTATATTAAGAAAATTCTGATTGAAAGATGTCAGTGTCAAGTGCAAATGATAGTATGTTTGTGTTATAATTTTACTGGAAATATAGAATCTTTTGTTAGAAACTTTCTGTATGGAATTTGTATAAAATACATACAATTGCCTTAAGGTAAACTACAAGAAATAGAATCTTTTGCAAGGAACTTTCTGTATGACATTTATACAAAATACATGGAACTAACGGAAGGTAATGTGCTGGCCACATCAGATTTTTTATTATTTAAATAAATTCTCCGTTGATAAATAGGGGTAGTTTGTGTCCTATATTGAAAGTTGACAGATTTTAATAAAAGTCTAGTTTAATTGGTTATGATCATATTGTTTTAGATTTATATTTTCTATTTCTGTCGTCTGTCTTCGTATTTTGCATATATGTATAGTAAACATAATTTTCATCTTTTTATATTATATATAAATGCAATTTACATATTTTCCATTTTACTAAAAAAAATTCAACCTTCAACGCAGGTCAAGTTACGCAAACTACCCCTATTTTTCAACGAAGAATTCATTTAAATAATAAAAAATGGGGTGTTCCATTTAAAAAATCTGAGTTTTTTAAAACTTTTTGAACTTGAACTTCTTCCCTTTTACGTAGAAATTATATTTTTCAAAAATTGTCGATTATTAATTTATATTAGTGTAAACAAAAGCTTTCTTTATAAAACTGTTTCTACAGATTAAACAAATAGGATTCCATTCTCGAGATATCGAGTAATAAAGAAGTGACCATTCTTACAGAAAAAATAAAACAATTGAATTACGCCGGAAGTACATAAAATTTTCCACTGAATTCAACGGTAAAATAAAAAGTATAGCATTCCATTTAAAATAAGAAAGTTAGTGACCGGAAGTGCTACTGCTTTGAGAATATTTTAAATGAAACGGACATGTGCGAAAACCCCTAGACACCAAATTTCGTAAAATAATATTGAGTAGTTTTTAAAATAACGATAGTGTAAGCTCATTCTAGGACACTTATTTGTATATAATTATTTAAGTAACAAGTTAAATTCTTATATTAATACAAAATATTTAATGTAAACTGCAACTTTATGCTTTAATAATTTTTAAAAAATATATGTTAGTAATACAATCATTTTCATCTTCCAGAGAATTTTAATAATTATTTACCAATAGGGGTCGAAAGAAAGGACGAAATTTGAAGCCCGATGCATAACGGAGGGATTTTATTCGTCTAAGGGTGTAAACTTCTTTCGGCCTGAGATATGTATGTACAACGTTTTATGCACTAGTGCAATCAAATAAAATGTTTTTAAATTATTTTTATCTCCCGCTACCCTTGGTAAGGGAGGTATAGGGATCCTGCTATAAATCGCAAATTGAGATTTTGGTAAATAAGCATGTTTTAAGGTCTCCTAGAATCCGTTTTTAACATTTTCACGATGAAGTCTGTGGGGTGTGTGTATGTGTGTCTGTGTGTGTGGATCCTCTATACGCTCTAATTCAAATTGTACTCGTATCATTCAGAATTTTTCAAACTATGTAATCTTGCACTATTTCAATATGGAAAGAGCCCATTAACCGAAAGTGGCACTTTCCTTGAAGCTCAAAATAGTTTTTCTTAGAAAAATACCTTTAATTGCCATTTTTTCGCGATTTATGGTATTATAAATATTAAAGATTATTAAATTATCTACAGAAATGCATTGATACTTTTTTATATATTTGACAAATAAATTTTAAAATTATCCTTTTTAATTAATCTCGCATAAACATCTTGGTTCCACATTTGAGATATTCAAATGCATGTATTTGACAAATATATCTAATATAAACTAATCATTTGAAATTACAAGAAATAAACATCAGTATCGCAAAAAAATTGAATTAATGTTCAAATTTTGAAGTAGAAAATATAAACAATAGCTATATTATTAAAACAATTGCATTATTAGTAAACATGTAAGTACTTATTTATGAAAATAAATAAAAATTACATGCTGGAGCGGGAGATAATTTACTGACCACATCAGATTTTTGTAAATACAAGCTTGTTGCTATGTAAAAATATTACATGGCCAGGTGGCCATGCCACAAAACAATAAGGCGCTGAGTTGCAATGCTAACTATTTGGTTATGTGATGTGAGTTTTTTTTTAAATGTCAAGCTTGTAGCTTGAATGCAATCTCTGAAAAAAATCCTCAAGCAATTCTAATAAAATCTAGTGAAGGGTTAGCGGAACTGATTTCATTTAAAAAACAAGAGTGCTTTTATCATATTTCCAATTCTATTT
Organism: Harpalus rubripes; assembly: GCA_963082715.1. Taxonomy (NCBI): domain Eukaryota; kingdom Metazoa; phylum Arthropoda; class Insecta; order Coleoptera; family Carabidae; genus Harpalus; species Harpalus rubripes. The sequence continues at coordinate 31,346,034 of OY720463.1, read as the reverse complement.
TTGACCTTTTATTTACCAGTCACCGGGCTTATGCTCTACTTTACCGCCCAAATGTGCTACTCCCGCAGGGATTAACCTTTCAGTTTCAGCCATGGTAACTGAAATGTGCGTAAAGAATTTTATAACGACTACAGAAGTCAAAGATCAGTATAACATCGTAAATAAATAAAATTTATATAATTAAATGTATATTAATCTTTAGAGGAAAAATATAGTACAATTTATGATTTTATTATAAAAATATATTTTAAACTGTTTTAAAAAGTTCAGTTAATTAATAATGAACGTAGCATTTATTTTAAACAATGTTCATGTTTCTTTTCTTCATAAATATATAACAAGACGAGCTCAGTCTAAATCTTTTCTAAGTATTTTTCGTACCTCCGTCCAATTTGACTAGTATTACAGAACTCAAATGCTCAAAATCGTCCAGAAATGCGCTGTTACTGACCTAGGCCAGCACAAGGAGTTGACATTACTGTTCTGATGATATGTCAAATTAAGATTATTTTCAACACAAGAATTAGCAAAATGTTTACAAATTTTAGGGCTAAATGTTTAATTATTGTAAATTAAATAACTAAATTTTGTCATAACAATAATAATATGCTGTCATTACTGTCATCTCGTATCAATGAACATACTAAACGTACCTGGAAAGGCCTCGTCAATGCGGAGTAAATGAGAGTCAGTGAGGCAGTCGCAAAGAACAAGGACAGACGTAGTGTGCAGTATTTGTGTCACTCTCTAACGTGTGTTTAACTCCATTATTCATATATCGAGAAATAATGTTATAGTTGTAATGTATGTGCAATTTATGACGTTTATTGGCATTTTATTGCAAAAGGGTCATCAACTGTGTTGCTTACGATTGCAATAATTTACAAGATGGAAGAAATAAAATATCTTTTCATACGTAAGTAACTAACCTACAATATTTCATGGATTTAAAACAATAATTTGGGAAATTATGCAGGAAATGATCGAAAAAATACTTTCTTGGTTATTTGTATTTATTTCTAATTTCCAATAACATAGTATATTATGGTTTTGTAGTATTTCCCACATGATTTATCAATTCGTAGGATTGATTGAACTTTCTGTATAGGTTTCTTTTTAAACGGCCAAATTTTGAAATTTTTCAACTTCTTCACTAGAATTTAGATCAGGTAGCAGATCAAAGATAGAAGTAATAAACGACAATGAAGAAATTGAAAATATCAATAATTTAATTCAATCGTTAGGTGTAAAAATTGACTGATTTTCAAGATAATATAATATATTGTATAAGAGGATTTGTCGTTCGAAATTTATGGACAAAAATTACTTGTCAGCATTGTATTAATATATTATTGTATAACCCTATAACCACTATGAACCAAGAGCATCATTATTATGCCCCTCAAAATTGTACATTTCACAGAAAAACAATTTCGGTGTATAGTTGAAAATGAAATTTTATTGAAAAATAAAATGGATCTAAAAAAATTGATGCAAAATGCAGCCCTTACTCACTTTTTGCAAAATTTAGAACTTTTTCAACCAAAACATCCAATACTAGAAGAATTTATATGTGAAGACTTACATGAAATACAAATAGTTAGAAATATAAATATTTTCTTAAAATGTAGAATGCATCATCATGCAAACTTATTAAATTTTAAATTACACGGAAAATTTTCAAGTGTACGCCAAAAAATGACAAAGCTAATATTATTTAAAAATTGTTAAGATAAATTTTGCCTTTGTATTTATTTTGTACTTATTTTATGTAATAATTAAATAAATAATGTTTTCATTTTCAACATATTTTATTTATTAACATTAAATTGTGTTTTTAATTATTAAATATACCGTTAATACAATAAATTAAACATTAAGAGCATTGTGTACTCCTGAACTAATATGAAGCGAAAATTCAAATAAATTGTTCCTGTACTAGAACTATTAACATTTTGAAAAATTCAACATTATACAAACATACTTTTGATATACTTTAAAAAATAATGATTAAAATCTATTAATATATAATATTAATAAATTTTGACTTTGATTTAAAAGGGACAAGAAAAAATGTTACCGATTTTTCTTGTCCCATTAAAATCAAAGTCCAGTAATAATAATAATAATTTTTTTAAATGCAGGTTCAAATCATGAAAGCATGTGTGTCTAATGTTGAATTTTTTAAAATGTTAATAGATATAGTACAGAAACAATTTATTTGAATTTACGCTTTATATTTTACACAATGCTCTTAACATTTCAATCGCGCCTCTAAGCTAGAAAGAGATAGCAATACGTCACAATAGCGGGTTGCATAAAAATTATGTTGCCTCAGCAGTTCGTATGCGTGGCCTTTCCAGGTACGTATATTATAGAGTTCAATGTCTCGTATAGATTAATTATAAGTTCCAACTTTAGGACTAATTTGTTTCGTTTGTTTTGTAACTACAACTAACTTCAAGTGATACAATTGAGTTTCCGCTATCTGTCATTGAAAATATGTGAAAGTATATAAAATATATATAACTAATGTTTGTATGATATATTTTCAATAAATATAAAATAACTACGCATTTTAAGCTCAAATGTAAGTAATTATATTTAAACTTGCAATGCAAAACCGATAAAAATATATGTTCATTTTTTTAGGTTGTGTAAAATAGAATAAAGTATTGAGAAATATACGAAAAATTTATGGAGATATCAGCACAAAAAATCTTGTGTATCACACGTCCAGAAACTGTTTTGCGAGATCTCGTAAATAAACTCGTTCCCGCAAATATTCAGTTTCTGGACTAGTGATACAAATAACTATTGTTGTTTGTGATGAATGAAAACAACAGTGTAACAAAAACATTGAAAAATTTATTATACTTTTTATTTATGATAATATGTAAGCGACACAGTTTCATATTTCATATGAGATATATGAAAAAAGTATATGTACAAGGAAAACACTACACAAATTTATATTTATTAAAATTTTCCCGTTTGAAAGGTCATACTTACACTCGGTAAATTTGTTTTGTTTGACCTTATATATATTTTTACCTTCCGTCACCTTTAGGTAAGGAAGGTATTGTCTTTGGTCAAAAAATTCGGTGGTGAGTTTTTGATGAATAAGCACGTTTTAGGGTCCCTAGAATACGATTTTACTATTTTTACGATGATGTCTGTATGTGTGTGTGTGTGTGTGTATGTATGTGTGTCCGTGTGTGTGTGTGTGTGTGTGTGTGTGTGTGTGTGTGTGTAACAAAATTTTCGTCTACGATAACTTCCATACTACAATTCTGAAAATTATAATTCTTTCGTATTTCTCTTCGTTACATCCATGCGAAGAGCTGATTAGATTTTGGATAGAATTGGACAACCGGATGTACCCCCATTTGAAGATTTTAACAGTTTTTCTTGAAAAAACTATGGTAATTATCATTTTTTCACATTTAATGTTATTATAAATATTAAAGAATATTTTATTTTCTATACGATTTGACTGCATTTTATACCTAATATTAAATGGATATAGAGTTAAAAAATTATAAAGAAATTAAATTTCATAAAGTAGCCATAGCTGTGGAAACAGCTACTATATTAAGAAAATTTTGATTGAAAGATGTCAGTGTCAAGTGAAAGTGACAAGTGACATAGTGTGTTTGTCTTATAATTTTACTGGAAATAGGTATAGGATCTTTTGCTTTCTGTATGGAATTTGTATAAAATACATACAACTGCTTTAAGGTAATGTACAAGAAATAATAATAATAAATCTTTTATTTCTGCAGATACATTACACTGTATATAGAAAACGTCACAAAATAATAATTTTCTGTATGAAATTTGCATAAAATACATGCAACTGCCGGTAGGTAATGTACAAGAAATAGAATATTTAATTTAGCAAGGAACTTTCCGTATGAAATTTGTACAAAATACATAGAACTGACGGAAGGTAATGTGCTGGCCACATCAGATTTTTTTATAAATGTTATATATTCATAAATACCAAGCGAACTTTATTCAATGTTACGAAGAGAAATAGTTTTTATAAATTTATTTATACTTTCCTTTTCTAGGTCGGACCCCACAATATTTATGAATTTTTTTCATACCTTTCTAAGGGGGGCGCTATATTGAAATATATATTAAATAATTTGTTATAATGCATACTAATTGTTTATAATAATTTGAAGGAGGCACGCGGTCTTATATAGGGAATATCTAATATTAAACGTATATGATAGGTAACAAATTGTACATGAATTTGTCTCATACCTTTGTATATATATATATATATATTAAATAATTTGTTGTAATGTATGTATTTGTTTATAATAATTTCAAGGCGGTACGCGAACTTATATAGGAAATATCTAAGTATCTATAAATGTATATTAAATAACAAATTATTGTTTTATTTTTCATAGCTCTCTGGTAATTGCCTTAATTTGCGTATTTTCTTTTGCTTCTAACTCGTATATAAGGAACAATTTTCATACTCGTCGACGCACTTTTTCATTCTGAACATTTTTCTTCATTATACTTTTTTTCTAAAACTAATAGATAAAGAGGTATCGCCAAATTAAAATTATAACATTGAATTTCCTATGTTCAGGAAATTATTATTATTATTATTATTATTATTATTATTTAATAAGACGCTAAATCTGGCAGTCTCGTTATCGTCACTGATAATTTAGTTATCAAAGGAAATGACAAGGAAAACATACAATATTGACGAGGAAAACAAATACAAAAAAGTATTTCATTACAACTAGTATAAATAGATGAAGAAGTAAGTAAATATTTTTACTCATCATTTTATAGTCGGTTCAACATCATGCTGATATTAATTTTTTTGTTGATCTTGAGTGCAACCGCCGAATGGAGTTCAAAATGTACGCCTTGCAACTGTTTGTTGTATGAGAATTTTAAAACCGCACAATGTCTTCAGACGTATACTATGACATCAGTGCCATCAGATTTTCCTACAGAGATACAGTGCATTGATATTGATGGTAAGTCACTTTAAATAATATCATCCACGACGTCTTACCGCCCGCCACCTAATAGTAAAGGAGTATTCTTTTTGTTTTACTATTTTACATCCCATTAGAATAGCTATAATAAAGAGGATTATATATTTTCAAGTATTGCTTTAAGTATGTGATTAAAAATATAAAATTAATCAGTGAGTGAGCACTTTCGAAACATTACTTATAGTATCACAGCTTTGACTGATTTATGTTAGCTTAAAATTAATTTGACAGTCCCCAGTATTAGTTTGGCAGTCTTTACGGCACCAGATATTAATTTGTCGCATTGATATCAACAGTTTTTAAGTCAGCTAAAAATAATTTGACCATTTTTAACACTTCCAGTAATTTTTTTGACATCTTTGGTAGTTTTTAAATCACCAGCAATTAATTTGTCAGTTTTTAAGCCCCTTAATAAATTATATTGTGGCCAGCACAAATGTCCTTCGTCATTTCTATGTATTTTATATAAATTCCATACAGAAAATTTATTGCAAAAGATTCTTTATTTTCAATACATTACCTTCCATCACCATCAATTTTATTATCGTCAAATAAACTTACACTCAGCGACTAGATAACTGCAAGCGTTTAGTGACATTTCATGCTTCTGCTTTCATTTATAAAAATCTTACATTCAACTTGGAGAAGTTTATTAGGGCAAAATTTGCCCCTCGCGTGCTTAAACTTACCGCTAATTACACACCCATTTGAACCGCTTGTATAATAAATAACTATTAATTCTTATAATATCATTAAATATAAAAAAATCTGATGTGGCCAACACGTGACCTCCCGTCAATTCCATGTATGAAACAGTAATGAACTTTAAGTAAAGTATCACTTCCAGTTGATTGTTTGTAAACAAAATTTAATTTGTTGTTCCAATAAATAGAAAAGTCTGTACTACCAAATTTTATATTATATTTTATTGTTTTTCCTCGAAAATCTGTAAAGAGCTCCAAATTAAATACCACTTCCGGTTTATCATATAGGTATAGTCAAAATGTTGTTTCAAATTATACACATGTTTTAAATACCAAATTTGAGAAGTTTTGTTCATGTTTTAATATATATTTTCAAGAATATCTGTTTATAGCTTCCTGTAAAGTAGTACTTCCGGTTTATCAATTTTAGAAAAAATCTAACATGTTCTCATTAATATAAAAATTTCAAATACGAAATTTGAAAAGTTTTGGAATATATCATAATATATTTTTCACGAAAATCTATTCAGAGCTTCAAGTAAAGTGTCACTTCTGGTTTATTAATTTTAGCCAAAATCTAATGTGTTTTTCCCCTTAATATAGAACTCTTAAATACTAAAACTTAAAAGTTTTGGATTATATTTTAATATAGTTTTTCATTAAAAACGGTTATGGGCTCCAAGTAAACACTTACTTCCGGTTATTCAATTTTACCCAAAATCTAATGAACTCTTTATATAAATGCAGAAAGCTTAAATACGGAAAATAGAAATATTTGGAAGTTTGTTATAAGAGTTATCGTGAACGAAAAAAATCGTCACACACACATACACAAACACACACAGACATCATCGTAAAAATAGTAAAAACGTGTTGTAGGGACCCTAATTCGTACTTATTTACTGACAATTCACCATCGTATTTTTGGCACGATTACATTACCTCCCTTACCTACGGTATGACGAGAGGTAAAATAGTATATTATACACCAAGGTTGTGAAGAGTATGATTATTGACCGAGTGAAAAGATTATAATCCCGAGGGAAAATTAAAGCTCTCCGCTACACATCGAGCTTTAAACATTCCCCCATGCTACAATCTTTTGATTATGCCCTTAATACATAAATAACTATTAAATAATTGCTTTTCTATGCGCTTACATGCACTACATTCAATTTAATGTTGTGTGCACATCGGGTAAAAAGTTCTTTACTTATCTGATTTTCTGGCCTCGGCTGCTAACTTAAGGTTCGACAAAGCAGATCACTTTAAAGCCTTGATATAATCATATCTATTATTATCGTGTATTTTAATATTATTTTTTAAATTTTTGTTTTAGGAGGAAATATAACATCACTTGCAGGGATTGAATTTATTCCATATAAAAATTTAACGTTTATACAGTTAATAGACAACCAGTTGACAGATTTGCCAAACTCTTTATTCTCCAATACAATAAACATACAAATAATAAATTTTTCAGGTAACAAAATAAAAACATTACCAAGAAATTTATTTACAAATTTGAAGCATTTGGAACAAGTCTGGATGAATAGGAATCAGATCAATTCCATTGACGACAACTGTTTTATAAATCTTCCCCTATTAAATCTTATAAACATTAGTCAAAATCGGCTCACTAAAATTAACGAAAGGTTTATAGATGATTTGAGCAGTTTAAAAGAATTGCACTTTCATGACAACCCCGTGCACTGTGATGAAACCATATGTGAACTGATGAATCTTGTGATACACCGTAAAATGTATACTTTTGATCTTTACATTCCGAAGTGTGCGACACCAGGCAGCGTTAAGGGCAAAACTTGGCCCGAAGCGGTGGAGTTTCTTTGGGGCAAAGGACTAGAGCGATGCCCCAAAGCACGTCAGCGTCATGGAGGTCACATCCGCCTCACAGAAGGTATATTTATTGTTATTAAATATTTTGTAATTAATAGTCACCTACGAGGGCAATTGAATTATTGGACCTAACATAAAAGTAAACAACTGGGTCGTTTAAATTTATTAGTATTTTCAACACAAAAGTTAGCAAAATGTTACAACTTTTAATTCTAAATTGTTAATTGTAACTTAAATGAACACATTTTAAAGGTAAATGTAAGTGCCTAATTACATTTATTTGAACTTGCCATGCAAAAACAATAACAAATGTTTGCTGAATTTTTAGGTTATGTTTGTAAATCCATGCCATTTGATATTATTCAAATCGTTTACCCAACCTTATAAACATGACACTATTTTATATATTTTTTTTTTGTAGAAAAGTAGGCCATTTAAGTATTGTTTATAACATAGCTACTGTACGAAAAGCAAATCATTTTTTGGAATAGTGCAAGAACTACAATTGACATTTTTACAAATAGTTTTTTTTTGCGCTTGCAAAATGTAATGCCGTTTGCCTGAATATTTGGTTGCGAATCTGGGTACCCAGGTTCATTCTCGAACGATGCCAAAACAATTTCATCATAACATAATAACAATGGGAAAAAAATAATTGACAAGGAATAACTTTGTTACGGTATATGGCTTACCAGGTTAATTATTCATAATTTTCTCTTACTTCTTCGATAAAAATTCACTTCAATCATATCGTTGAATTTTTTTAATTTTATAATGAACAAAACCGAGTTTTAAAAATTATCGCAATAAGTGAGATATGAATACTGAAACTTTGTAATTTGACGTAAGGCGACATAATATGTTGTACAAACAAATTGGTTTTATACGGTACCTATAGTGTTTTTAGTACATTAACTGTATGTATATTTATTGCAGTACTCCATGTTAAGGACAATTCTAGTGATTCGGGTGTTCGACGTGGTGTGCTGCAATTGCTTTACACCATCATACCGGTAGCTTGAGTATCCAACGCCTCTGAAGATTATGAAAAACAAAGTATATCAGGTTTATACCAGAGCTGGACAGTACTTAATACCTTTATACCATAAGAGCAGTACCAGTATAAGTAGAACGCCAAACTTGGTAGGTCATTTAAGTACGTAAGGGACTGCCTGAAATACTTTATTTTTAAGCATATCATCAAATATATTAGTACTTAGTAGTAATTAAAATGGTGTAAGTATCAATAAAAAAAGTCCCTTGGGGATACTTTAATAGATATGTAACTACTTTATAAGTACTTCACCTTTAAAATGAATAAAGATGTTTATTATGAAGATTTTTTAAAGTAATTTTTAGTAGTGAACCTGTACCTATACGATTATAATAGTATACGTATCCATTGTTGCAATATGCAGTTAAACACATACGGCTGTATTACGTGTCACATCGCTTATATTAAACGACATAGCTAACAACGTTATCCAATCAAAATATGTGGCTGTGATGAAAAGCACTTTTTCTACAGTCCATATACATAGTAGCCATTTGCGCTCTCTTTTGTCAACGCAAAATGTCACTTTGCCGCTCTAAAGCGACAAAGTAGAGAAAACGCACGCTCCTCAAATTTCTAACTATACAATGTTGAGAAATGTTACTTGGTTACATTCTTAATGGAACCGTTTAGTCAGGAATTAATGACACTGTAGTTACACATTACCCACTTACATAACCAAACAAAATGCCGCACTGCTGTGAAAATAAAATGGGGCATTCATTTACAAAAACGAAAGTATAAAATGCTTACATTAGATTGAAGCAATAGCTCAAGAAGAATGGAATAAACCGATAAGTAAAAATAAATAAAAAATAAATTTTTGTTTTGGTGGAGGACCCCATTGTGGGGACTGTAGAAAAAATCTTTTGTGTGTTTCGAGCGCAAATGGACATTGTCGATTTCGAGAGAATGCCTCGCTCCTGCGTCGCGCGGCAACAACCTCTCAATCGACAATGTCCTATTTTGCGCTCTTAATGCACAAATAGCTATAGTGTCACTTGTTACATTTGTTTCTATTTGTCAAAATATGTAACTACGCTGTTTAATATAAGTGATGTGTTACATGATATACCCGGTAATCAGCTAACAACATTTTATACAACTAACACTTTGTGATTAATGTGTACGAAATGGTTGAAAATATTTTTCTTATTTTGCATCTAAGCTATTACAACACTCAAAAGAGTTCGTTAATAGCTCATTCGAGTACTGTAAATGTCAAATCTCGCAAACGACCTTTAACGATTGTTAAAATGTTTATTGTCATATAATTTTGAATTTAATAATATAAAGAAAAAATCGGATGTGGCTAGCACATGACCTCCCGCCAATTGCATGTTTAAAATAGCAATGAGCTCTAAGTAAAGTATCACTTCTGGTTTATCGTTTGTAAACAAAATCTAATTTGTTGTTCCAATAAATAGAAAAATCTGTAATACGAAATTTTGGATTAAATTTTGTTTTACCTCGAAAATCTATTAAGAGCCCCAAATTGAGAACCACTTCCGGGTTATCATATATAGTCAAAATATAAATGATGTTTCAAATTATAAACGAGTTTTAAATATCAAATTTCAGTTTAGGATCATATTTTAGTATATTTTTTCAAGAAAATCTGTTTAGAGCTTCCAGCAAAGTACCACTTTCGGTTTATCAATTTTAGCACAAATCTAATATGTCGTTCTCATTAATATAAAAGTCTTAAATACCAAATTTGAAAGGTTTTGGAGTATATAATAAATTTTTCACGAAAATCTGTCAAGTAAAATATCACTTCCGGTTTATCAATATTTGAAATAGAAAAGTTTTAGATTATATTTTAATATAGTTTTTCATTAAAAACTATTATGGGCTTCAAGTGAAGTATCGAACACACATTGTTTCATAATGTACATATACAGGGTGTCCCATAGCTTCAGGTACATATTAGAAGGGCATATAGTTCTTAATGTCCTGATTACGGAACAAAAAGAATTTTTTCAAAATTCCTGTAATTAAGGGTAGTTCCCTTAAGAAGAACATTTTTTGTACTCCTGGATACTATAATATTTGGAATAGTGAAATTAGTTATAACTATTACATAAAATAATTTAACAATGAAATTAATTTATGCAATTACGTAAAGCTTTGTCACACCAATTAAGTTTGGGAGATGTGTATGTAATGAAAAAAAATCATATTATTTACTTTATTTTTACAAAAACTGTTCAAAATTATTTCCATTAACAGCTAAACATAATGCAGCACGTTGAATTAAAGAAATTGAACAAGCCCGATGAATTGCATTCTCTTGTCTAATTCTTTCAGCACAATTTTCAACTCGTTGCTGTAATTCTTCAAGGTTTTCAGGTGCCTCTTGATTATCATAGACGAGGGATTTAAAATTACCCCACAAATAAAAATCTAACGGATTGAAATCCGGGGATCTAGGGGGCCAAGACGCGGGACCTCCTCGACCAATCCACCTGTCCTCAAATACTCTGTCAAGATGATGTCTGACATTTCTAGCAAAATGGGGCGGCGCACCGTCATGCATAAACCATGCATTTTGACGTACATTAAGAGGAATATCTTCTAATAACTCATTCCCAGACATTCTGTTAGGAAGTATTTATGGTCCCAGTAACGATCCGTTTACCATCCCAGCCCAAACATTTAGTGAAAATCTGTGCTGAAAATGACTCCTGACAGCAGCATGTGGATTTTCTTCGGCCCAGTAGTGAAAGTTATGAATATTATGTATACCATCACGAATAATATTGCCTCGTTGGAAAATATTACTTTTAACGTAAAATTGCCATCCTGAGCATGTTGGTTTAGAAGCCATTCACAAAACCTTACTCGAGAGTAATGATCGGGTTCAATTAACGCATGGACCCGTTGAAAATTATAAGGATGTAAATTATTATACCTTAAAATTATTCAAATTGTCATTCGTGGTACACCTGGTAGTTGACGAGATATTCTCCTTATGCTGATTGTTGGGTCATTGCGTACCAAATCTAATACAGCATTTTCAACATTTACTGGTCTCCGATGAGCCCCGCCGTCTCTTCCCCGATGAGGTTGCAAAGAACCAGTGTCGCGAAGGCGTTGAGTAAGGCTTACAAATATGAGAGAATTCGGATGCCGTCGTCCTAGGAAACGTTCAGCGTAATAACGCTGAGCTAATCTACAGTTTTGCCCTGATTCGCCATACATTAGCAACATATCCACTAACTCACTGTTACTGTAACCATTCATATTTGTAACAATAATCAGAAGAGCAATATCAAAACTGTTATAAGAAACACAATTTATGTGGCCGGGGCCGGCTACTAGAAACCTAATGAAATGATTGTATTATGCAAACATTTCTTATTAATTAGATATAATACAACGTAATATTTAATATTAAAACTACCTATTCAACCAGTGTCCCAAAACTGTTTCCTTCAAAAACCCCAAAAACTAATTTTTGAATTTTGAAAAAATTCTTTTTGTTCCGTAATCAGGACATTAAGAACTAAATGCCCTTCTAATATGTACCTGAAATTATGGGACACCTGTATACCCCTGTACATACCTTGCCTTATACATTTTCCTAACGTACAAATATTGTCCACGAAGTTGACGCGGATCCTATTTTGCGCGCTAACAATTTAAAAAGTACATTGACAATTCTTAGGAGCACTAATACTTATGTTAGAAAAATTAAAAATATTAATAATATAGGTTTTATATACAGGTGTAACAGCTACGCGAGCTACCTCAAATAATTTCTATATTATTAAACATACAATAAAATACTATGAGACAGTCTTGTAGAAGACCAAAGGGGACATCCGACTAGAGGAGAAAATATTTTTTTGAAACCAGTAGTTCTCAAGTAACAACACAAAGTTATAATTTTTAAAATGATATGAGATATATTTTTTGGCTCATTTGATGGAGTATTTTTTTTTTAATTCATACGTATAATCATTTGATATCCTTACATTTATGAAAAATATTAAGAAAAATTCACTTGAAATTCAATTGAATTTTAAGTTTTAGCTTGTTTAATTAACAAACTGTAAGTTGTACGAGAGCAGTCAGTCGTATTCAAGTGCTCAAAGAAACAGTGTGTGTGTACATCTCGGGGATTTAAATAAACAAGTTAAATGAAGTGATGCTTTTATTTCAACGCTCCCTTTTCCTAAATAATATCCAGAGATATTACAGTGGCGACGAGGAAAATTAAAATAAAATTTAAAGTGTAAAAATGGAGAAAACGGCGGGAACACATGGTATAATCGGGTGTGTTAAGGAATTTGATTCAAATATAAATAATTGGACAATACATCAGAAACAGTTAAACCAGTTTTTTGTAGCGAATAATATAGATGATATAAAAAAACGTGCAATTTTTTTAAACAGTTTAACTGAAAATACGTTTAAATTGTTAACGGACTTATGTGTGCCGAAGGAACCCGAAAGTGTAAAGTTTCAAGATCTTGTCAAAACCATGACAATTCATTGTACGCCAACAAGGTCAGTGTTTGTTGAAAGATACAAGTTTTACAATGCACAAAAAGACTCGAGTGAATCGTATGCTGATTGGGCCGCGAGAGTGCGTAGACTTGCAACGCATTGTGAGTTCGGTGAAATGTTAGACGAAGCCCTACGTGATAAATTTATAATGGGTATCGAAAAAGGACCAATTTTGGATAAATTATTTCTAGAGTCAAAAGAATTAACATTTGAAAAGGCGTTAACCGCAGCCCAAGCTATCGCTTCGGTTAAACACCATTTCGATCTAGACCCAATGAGGGCAGTGGGGACGTCAAGTGATATTAAGACTGAACCAGTATACAAAATTGGGCATCGGCAGCAACAGCAACCCAGGAGTTCAGGGCATCAACAACAGCGCGAGCGCCAAACTTCAGGGTACAGCGGTGGCGCGCATGAAGGTAGCAGAAACAGCGTGTGCAACGTCTGCGGCAAGAGAAACTACGTAGGAGCACGGTGCCGTTATCGTACGTATAAGTTTCACGCGTGTGGTGTGCAGGGTCATTTGAGTAGTGTTTGTGATAAAGTGAAAAGTGACAAAAGGGAGAAAGCTAATGAAAAACGACATCATTATGTGGAAACGGAAGAAAATGCACCAATGTTTAATTTAAATGTAATTGGCAATCAATCTATTTTGTTAGATGTTTATGTACAAAATAAATTGTTTAAAATGGAATTAGATACGGGTGCGGCTGTATCTGTAATGTCAAAAAATATTTGGGCACACAATTTTAAAAATATGCAGTTAACTAGTACCAATATTAACTTATTAAATTATACTGCCAGTAAAGTTAAGCCAGTGGGAAAAGTTAAAATACTGGTTAAATATAAGAAGAAAGAGGAAAATTTAGATTTTTATGTAGTAAATGGAGGATGTCATCCCTTACCTGGAAGAGATTTTATGGAAAAATTCTCATTAGGTGTAAAGGAAATTAATTTATTGTCAATAAATGACCCAATTGTTGACAAATTATATAATAAATATCAGTATGTGTTCTCTGATGGTATTGGCACATTTAATAAATGTAAAATTGATATTAATATTAAATCGGATCTGCAACCAAAATGTTATAAGCCAAGGCCCGTGCCTTATGTACTTAAAGAGAAGGTTGAAGATGAACTTTCGAAATTAGTAAATTTAAAAATATTAAGTCCTGTAACGTATAGCGATTGGGGAACGCCCATCGTACTGGTAATGAAATCAGATGGCTCAATTCGAATTTGTGGTGATAACAAAATTAGTGTAAATCCATATTTAGAAGTGGATCGATATCCCCTTCCGCGAATCGAAGATTTGTTTGCATAGCTACAAGGCGGGAAACAATTTTCAAAGATTGACTTATCGTTTGCGTACCAGCAAATTTTATTAAATGAACAATCAAAAAAATACACGACAATTAGTACTCACAAAGGTTTGCTCGTTTATAATCGGTTACCATTCGGTTTGTCGTCGGCTCCCGCTACGTTTCAGCGAATCATGGAGCGAGTATTGCAAGGAATCAGTGGCGTAGTCTGTTTTCTTGATGATATATTAGTAACCGGGCGCAATACAAGTGAACATATTCAAAGACTAGAAGAAGTTTTAAAACGATTACAAGATTCTGGCTTAAAGATTAAAAAAGAAAAGTGTAAATTTTTTCAAAACTCTGTCTCATATTTGGGATATATTATTGATGAATCTGGATTACATAAATCACCGGAAAAAGTCAAGGCAATTGTAGATGCACCAGCGCCAACTCAATTAAAATCTTTTCTTGGACTTGTAAATTATTACAGGAAATTTGTTCCAAATATGTCAATAATTTTACAACCGTTATATGAATTGTTAAAGAGTGAAAAAACTGGTCGTGGTCTAGTAAATGTAATGAAAGTTTTAAGGAAATTAAAAATAAAATAATTTCTAAAGATGTTTTAACTCATTATAATCCAGAATTAAAGGTTAAAGTTTATGTGGATGCTTCGCAATATGGATTAGGGGCTGTAGTAGTTCATGTTTTTGAAAATAATATTGAACGTCCCATTGCTTTTTCATCCAGAACATTAAACAATGCAGAACAAAAATACTCGCAAATTGAAAGAGAAGCTCTTGGTATTGTTTATGGGGTAAAGAAATTTGATCAATATCTATTTGGAAAAAAGTTTATATTAGTTACTGACCACAAACCATTATTAGCGATTTTCGGGAAGAAAAACGGTATTCCAGTAATGTCCGCAAATAGACTGCAAAGATATGCATGGCTTTTATCATGTTATAATTATGATACCGAATTTGTTACATCAAATAAAAATATATCAGATTGTTTTTCAAGGTTACCAATACCTGATAAATTAAATGAAACTATAGATATAGAATTTACATTTTTAAATTATTTTGAATCTAGTGATATAGCCATAAATCAGGAAGTTATCAAAACGGAAATTAATAACGACAAATTATTAAACAAAATCAGAGAATATGTAAAATCAGAATGGCCAGATTCGTGTAAAAATGATTTGGATTTAAAATCGTATTGGAATAAACGAAATGAATTACATGTAAAAGATACCATTATTTTATGGGGCTATCGTACTGTAATACCATTGTCCTTACGTCAAAATGTATTGAAGGAACTTCATAAATCGCATTTAGGTATTGTAAAAACCAAATCTATTGCAAGATCTTATGTATGGTGGCCAAAAATGGACAAGGATTTAGAGAAATTAATTGCAAGTTGTGAGAAATGTCATAAAAGTAGAGCGTCTCCTGAAAAGTGTCAATTAACACCTTGGCCATTTACAAGTCAACCATGGGAAAGAATTCATTTAGATTTTTTAGGGCCGTTCAATGGTAAAACTTATTTGATTTTAGTTGATTCACATAGTGAATGGGTGGAAGTATTTTACACAAAACATACTAATTCTCAAACAGTAATAGAAAAATTACCCGAATGTTTTGCGAGATTTGGTTTACCAAAAATTATAGTAACGGACAATGGTACTCAATTCACAAGTGAAATATTTAAAACATTTTGTAAAATGAACGGAATTTCTCATATAACTAGCAGTCCTTATCATCCAGCAACTAATGGAGCTGCAGAAAATAGTGTTAAAACAATTAAAAGTTTTTTAATTAAGTCACAAAATTGTAATACTAATATTTTAGATAAATTAAATATTTTTTTGTTCGATTACAGAAATTCTGTTCACTGTACAACGGGCCAAACACCCGCAGCATTATTGTTTCATAGAAATTTAAGAACACGATTTGATTTATTAAATCCTACTACTCAAATAAATAATATAGTAAATACAAACGTTCAAAATAAAGTTGAAAAAGTACAAGAATGGCAAATAATAAATGCGAGAGGGAAGAGAAATGTAAGATTTGAAGTAAATCAGATTGTGTTAGCTCGAAATTATCAAGTACCAAATACACCAAGTTGGATAAAGAGCAAAGTTATTAATTGTATCAGTAGGAGAACGTTTAAGTTCAACCATTTTTGAATTGTAGCACAGAAGTCTTCTGGAAACGCCATTTAAATCAAATCTTAGAGTATAAATGTGATGAAAGTAATTTTGAAAGTCATATTGATCTCCTATTTCCAAATAAAATAATGGATAATCCAGTAGAGTGCTGTGCTGAGATCACTAATGATACAGATATTAGGACAGAAAATCGTGATCTAAATAATGTCGAAAATAAACAAATAATTAATACTGATAATGTAAATGAACAAAATTGTAATAGAGCACCGCCACAGCGATTTGCTTATTAAGTTATAAATTTAAAAGGAAAGGTGTGGCGTATTGTCAGTTTTAGCTTGTTTAATTAACAAACTGTAAGTTGTACGACAGTCAGGAGTCAGTCGTATTCAAGTGCTCAAAGAAACAGTGTGTGTGTACATCTCGGGGATTTAAATAAATAAGTTAAATGAAGTGATGCTTTTATTTCAACGCTCCCTTTTCCTAAATAATATCCAGAGATATTACAAAATGTAAGTCGTATTTTTGAAGACGGGCAAGGCAGTGTTCGAGTCGGAGTTGGCATTCGTCTTTGGTTCGTCCATGAATTATAATATCGAAGTATGACATTGTACTATCAAGTCCTTGTAGTATTTGATCTAAAATTTTATTAAATTCGCTGGGAGCCGTTTTAATCCCAAATAAAAGGCGGTTCATTTGGTAAATACCTCTATGTGTTGAAATGGTTTGTACTGAACGACTATCTTCATCCATAATTACATGCAGGTATGCTTTATATAAGTCAAGTCTACAATAATAACTTGAATTGCGTAAACTATTGAGAATGTCGTCAATCCGACGAATGGGGTAATGTGCAGATTTGAGTTGAGGGTTGACTCCTACTTTGTAGTCTACACAAAGACGTACATTTCCATCTGGTTTTGGAACAATCACCAGAGGCGATCCCCAATCACTGTGAGTTATCTTTGAAATGATACCATCTGCTTCTAAGGAGTCGAGTTCCTTTTCTACTTTTTCTAGTGCATATGGTACGTCACGTTCACGCAGAAAAATTGGTTTCGCATTTTCTCGTAGATGAATAGAGCATGAGATACCTGGTATACAACCGACTTTTTGTTGAAAGATTGAAGGTATTTCTCAATGATTTCGGATACTGGATCGACTGTGTATACTTCTGAGTTTGATTTTTCAGCTGACTGATCGAGCTCTTTGAGATCAATAGCTAAATGACGAATCCACGCTCTTCCTAGTAGTGGTGTTAAATTGTCTGGAACTACATACATTTCTTCTTTTGAAAAAATCTTCTTATATTGGACCAATACAGTGACTTTTCCGTCTGGTACGAAGATGTTATTTGTATATGAACGAAATGCAATTTTTGATTTTTCGAGTTTTTGTTCAATACGAAGATTTTGATAACTTGAACGTGGGATTAATGTAAATCCTGCTCCTGAATCTACTTCAAATTTCTGTGGCTGGCCTTCTATTCTAACGGTAACAAAATATTTTCCTGAGTCGTCAATTTTTGAGCGCTGTTGTTCGAAAGTATCTACTATTTCATTGATTCCATAATTTCGATTTGTGGTATTTTCGATATTATTAGTTGAATTCCTGGGAGATGTAGATTTAGTTAATAGAGATCGTAGGCATACTCGTTGTACATGACCTGTTCGTCCACATGATTTGCAGTGAAGAGATTTAATCTCAGTTCGGCAATCTTTTGTTTTGTGATTATCACGACCACATCGGATGCACAGACGGTCGATTCCTAAGCGGCGATAATCAATTTGTGATCTTGAACGTTGACCATGTAATTTTGGATATGGATGATTCTTTGAATTTGATTCCTGTCGTATTTTTTTGTTGCGAGACTGTCGAGGATTGCATATTTTATTTACTTCTTGCGTAGGATCAAAAGAATTTGACATAACTGATTGTTTTAATCCAAGCTCACGGCTGTCAATCTTGGATGTTTCTAGTGCTAATGCTTTTTGAACAATATCTTCAAATTTTGAAATATCAGATTGTAGTAACTGTTCTCGAATTGAATTGTCACGTAATCCACGTATAAATTGTGCTCGAAGGAACGTATCAGCAATGCTAAGTTTAAGTTCACATACGAACATGCACTCGTTTATATCACGTCTAAGTAAGGCAACATAATCTGTAAT